>WEIS01070647.1:8146-22128 GCA_013389965.1 Todus mexicanus
ATACATAAACAAGAAGTGACCAGTTATTCATGTGAAAAGAGGTTTCATGAATCACAGGAAAATGGTAAATTGTGTGGAAAAGCGCTTTTCTCACTCTTTTCAGGACATAATTATGACAACATGGAATCACTATAATAACTATGCATATTCTTTTTAATAAGATTTGGCGGTGATGGGAGAAGAGGTTCTGATAGTTCTGGTATGATTTCCAGCAAACCCTTTCTTCTCCTTTTCAGGAGCCAAAAAGCCTGCTTTAGCTGCCTGCTCCAGTATGGCTCGTTGTGCCAAGTGTGTAAATGAGACACTGTCAGCACTGGCAAGCCTGTAAGAAGGTCAAGCCCTGAAGCTTGTGTTTTTTGTTAGCAGAAGCTCTAGCAGAACACCAAGGGAATGGTGGGTGCAGTGCCACCAGTTAACTGAAAATAAAGTAGGTATTTAAGCAATATAGCATCTCTGTCCACAGGAGTGAGTTTTTGCTTCTTTGCTTGTGGGTTGCAAAGGAGGATTTTTTCCACGTACAGAGGATGAATCTGCTGAGAAGAGACAACTTTCATTGCATGGGTTGTTCCTTGCTTGAGGGACTTGTGTTCCAACCTCCTACACTGAAAGTCCACTGGCATAAACATCCTACCACACTTTTGGCCTCATCTTGCAATTGGCTCTACCTGAGAGAGATTTGTGCTGAAGTAGAGTCCGTTTGGCTTCACTCAGCCTCTAAGATGGCATATATATTCACTAGCCCTAGAGGAGGCAGTAGGGAGCTAGTGCTGGCAAATGACTCTAAGGTGGCAAGTAAATGTTTTTCCTTCTACTTTTAATGAAATCACATCAGTCAAAATCCATACATGCCTTCACTGCCCAGGGCCACTTGGCTTCATGATCTGCTACAGAAATCCATCATCTGTTTTATTTCATGTATACATCTAGCTAGTAATAACATAGCCTCACCAAAGCGTGCAGCATCTCCAGCTGTGTCAGAGCTGTTTGGTTCTCAAGTGCTTTGGTGGTTTAGTGACAGTGCATTTGCTGTGCCTGCTTGAAACACTTTGTTACAGAATGCAGTGTCTGAGGAGCATTACCTGTCCACCTCTTGGAAAGCCAGGTGGCAAGTCTGACACAACAGAATTCATGATTCTGAAAGTGCTACTCCACTGACTTGATGAGAAAAACCAGATACCCCATACGATTTTAATAATACCTTTCCATTAGCATCTAGAATCCATGAGAGTGAAGTCAGAATGGGCATGGAATATTTAAGACTTGAAGTCTTAAAGCGTTAAAGTGAACGGGAACTATTTTAGTTTTAAATCAGAATGTCAAGAGTTTGTAACACACAATTTCTGGATATGGGAGCCCCTCACAGTGACAAATTCGTGTGCAGAGATGAAGGAACAGAGAACTACATGTAGTAAGAATACTTGAGAAAGCAGCCAAAGTGCAGATATCCTGCTTTCATTCTGCCTTCAGAGACTGCATTTCTTTCTCATTCTCTGAGCACTGGATGGCCAGCCATGCTTTTGAACAGCAGGCATGAAGTTCCTCCTATAAAGGGAAATTAACTGAGAACTGTCATTGATTTTGTTTTATAGTGACTTTGCCCAGAATGAAATGATTGTACAGGGTGCTGGTGACTAGACTTAGAGTATCAGTCCCATGACATGATCACAGAATCGCAGAATGGTAGGGGATGGAAGGGACCTCTGGAGATCATCAAGTCCAACCCTGCTGCTTTAAGTTGCATATTGTTTATCTATACATTTGTTTCTCCAAATACCACACTTGCTGCCAAATGTTTATTCCTAACTCAGCAACCAGATCTTGGCCTTGGGAATTCCCGCATTGCTATCCAAGTTTTCCCAGATGATGCCCTTTTTGCTGAGAGTGGGTGATAAAGAAGGAGTAAGAGGAGGGGCTGGCTTATGCTAGAGGGGAGGACTCAAACTGCTAAAAACACTTCTCACACCAGTGGTGCTGGCCATAACGTCAGGTCACAAATAGAGTGAAAAAGAGCCAAGATGCCCACCAGTTCCCACTTTAGTTTTTGTTCTTTATCAGCAATCATCAGGTGGCATGTCACATTTAATATTTTCCATCTGCTTTTGGCCAGTGTGGTCTGGTACTGCTCAACAGCAGAAACCTGTTGTTTCTGGACTGCTAACTACTACTGGCTGGCACATGAAACTGTAGGGTGACTTAACTGTGGTGGAAGACAGACAGAATTGTTTCCAATGTACACCTAAGGAGGCCCTCAGTAAAGCAAACATTGATTTTGGAGAAGAGTTTTTTATTTTTTTTACCTGTCTGCTGCCAGCAGGCTGTAAATAGGATCCCTATATTTTTCCCTGTTGATACTAACCCACATTGGAGCTCATCAGCAACCTTCAAGCCAACAGAAGTTGCTGAGCATCGCTAGAAGCCACACACACCTCAGAACAGATGAGGCCCATACCTGTTGTCACAGACGGGTTACAAGGCGTGAAGGCACTGAAGACAGCACTGCAGTCCATGGGTGGCCTCTGACTGCTGGTTCACTGGGTTCATCTTGACTTCATGGACTGACTCCCACTGCTATAAATCATATAGGTATGAGTTTCTTCCTGGAGCAAGTTGTTTGCTTTATTTATTTGGAAAATTTCAGTAACTGCCCTCACCACAGCTTCTTTTTCTGCTGCTGAACTTGCCATAACTTGAGGCTCACTCAAGAATGCTTAGTCTTAACAGTGTGTGATTTCCCCTCATGATTTCTGAACCACCTACTAAATAGATGCACTGCTAAAGTGTGGTAAATACCTCTCCAGATAAACTAATGATATCTCAGAGAAATGACCCACTTCTTCAGAGACAGAATGCTACAAATTTGAGGCACCCTCAGACTAAAAAAGACCTGGACATCCTGTCTCATTCCCCTCCTCCCTCAATTTTTAGATCAGTGAAACATTTAGAACAGAAAACAATCTATTTTTAGTACAATCACACAGTCACTCCGGGTATTATTTATATTTAAATTAAAAACAGATTTCACTCCTTCAGCTAACCCAGAATGCTAATGTTATTTAAGGAGGGGGAAAATGCTTTAAAATAGTTAAATATTTAATTTGAGCCTGGCATCACACACAGCAGCACCCTGTGAAGGCTACTCACTTTAGAAAGTTGGTAGAAAAGACAGTCAGATGTGCTATGCATTTATACAAAAGTGACTACCAGGGCCTGGTTCATAAAAGTCACGTGTATGCTTTGTGGCAAAGCAATAGTTAAAACATTGCTTGGGCTGAGTCAAATGCCCAGCGGTGCCTGTTTGGAACATTTTCCTTTGAGTCACTTTGTTTGAAATGTAATAAATGGCTGGTCAATCTGTTGTTAGAACCTCTGTAGCTGTTGCCTGGAATATTATTCCAAAATGTTTACTCCACAGAGGTGTCTCATGAGCGGTACCTCTTACTCATATCTGTCACTTTTTTAGGAGGAGTAATTTGAACTTGCTCTGTTTTTTTGCTCACATCTTGCAGATGTTCAGACAAGCAAGACTGTTTCCTTCAGTCATCCTAACACTGCATAGGCTTCCAAGGTGAATTCAGGTCTAGATTTAAAAGTGACTGAAGTGAGCAGAAAGTCAAGTATGTTCACAATAAAATAAATATTTCCAGTACAGCCAAAAGGGTCTGTGAAAAAGTGGAAGGATCGATGTTTCTACTGACTGGTCACAAGAAAGGGTCAGTGAAAGGGTCAGATCTATTGCAGCAGATGTTGCCATGGAAGTCAGTGAGTGAAGAGCCTTGACATAACAATCTCTGATATTCCCCAAATCCCAGATTCATGAGGTATAAATATATTTTAGTGGAGTTGGTATGTATTAGAGGCAAAGGAGGCTCTCTGTGATTTATCACTTGCTAGATTTTTACATGGACTTCCACTGTGGTCCTTTAACAGCTGTTGTACTCCTGCCACAAAGCCCATGCAGTCTGAAACCAAAAGGGAGCTGGAAAAAACATGGGGCTCTTGTGTTTGCCGTAAAACTTCAGAGTGCTTGTGCTGCCAAATCCTTTTGGTAAGTGATGGTGAACTGGGGCTTTTGCAGATGCACAGTGGCTGTTTGAACTGAGGAAGAGAAGAGCTACAGCAGCATGGGAGGCATCAAGACCTGGCATGTTCTTTGACATATAGAGAGGTAGACATCATCCTGAATTAGCTCACAGCTTCTGAGACTCAGATTCCTCCTGTAAAAACTAACATACATGCCTCATTGCCTGGCTTTAGAACTGAGGAGCTGGATGTTGTAGTCCTACCAGACTTCTCTCATTCCTGCCTTCAGAGTGAGGTTTGATTCATGATCTCCTCTTCAATGTATGGAGTTAGGTCTGCTAGCTGTTTTGGGACCAAGATGAATTGTCTGCAAAGACATGCAGAGGACTCCGAGGGAATGTACTACCTTGCTATCCCTCACGGCATAAATAGCACTTGATTCTTCTGATTTCTCAGAAGATCCTCAGCTTCATGCTTGCAAAGATGACCATTATGGCAGGAATGAAGGAGAATGTGATCTAAGCTTTCTTGCCCCAAAGCAGATGCTGATTCTAAGCAATGATACTGCAAAGATTTTTTTCAAGATTATGTGCTATACCAGCAAAGAGATCAGGTAGGAAATCCTCTGACTCCATGATAGCATCCCACAAAATCACATCTAGTTGGATTGATTTGGATCAGGTGGTCACCAGATTGTTTTGTGCTATTTCCATTCACTTTCTGGCTTAAGCAGTTCTCATAGAGAGATTGTTTCAGGCTGTCTTGCATATAGAATTAATCTGATATTCATGCTTTCAGAGAAGATTTGATTTGTACTTGGTACGAGGAGTTGTGGTTGTTGTCCTTCCCAGATGGTAAAATATTGGGGAAAATATGTTCCCTTTCCCAGTGAAAATTATATAAATTATTCTAAGGGATTAATTTTTCTTGTGTCTTTTGAAAATGCCATTTCTTTACTCTGTTGACTAGGATCTCAATGGCTCCGACCATTTAAAGCAATGTGTCAACCTTTACAGCTGTAGCACATGTCAATATCACACAACCTAGTCTGACAGAGTTACAGCATGGGATTGATGGGAGATATCAACTGGTTCAGCTGTCAAATTCACCCATACTGTTCACTTCAAGGCCTGTTAGAGTTATGAGCTGTCTTTATTACATGAGATCATGAGTTAGTGTTGGTTTTCAAAGTGACTCTGGAGAAAAAAGAGCAGATCCTCATGTGAAAATATCCCAGGAAGTATCAGCGGGAGAAAACTGGGTTCTCTCCTGACATTTGCCCTGAGAGGAATGAGGTGCTGCAATCTTGCAGGGAAGGGGAGCTATGAATCCCCTGGCAGTATCCCAGGGTCACACCATGAAGCTGTACTTGCAGCACAGGACTACAAGGTTTTTTTCTGGTATTTTGCCTCTGAACATGAAGTTGGGAATTATAGAGGTGTCTGATACTGAGCGAAGAACTTGTGTGAAGTTTTGTGCTCTGGCAAGGGCTGACATTGGTAATAAACCACTCTGACATACTGAAAAATCCATACCTGAAGTGAAACTGTTGTCTGCTTAGAAGGATGAAGCAGTTGAAATTGTCTTGTGCTGGAGGGACTGCTTAGAGGATGAACATCTCCCAGTCTCTCAATCAATGTTTTCCTGGTTCTCTCTCCGCCCTACACATTCACCTCTTTTATCAAGCAAACAATAGAAAGCATGTGTGCTTTCAATGATGCATTTTAGTGAAATTTCTAATAATTGACAAGAAGCAGTTGTGACCTCATCTGGAAACGTATAAAAGAAGATTCTAAAAATAGTGTTTAAAACAGTGACATTTAATTGGTAGTTGCCAGAGATGGACACATACAAACTTTGTTTAAGTATAACCTGATTTTCAGCATGAAGGGATCTGGAGATGTTTTGACATATTTATGTTACGTAATGGAAGTGTTTAATAGGAAGTGAGAAATCAAATTTTTTCTTTAAAACCCCTATTTGTGTTTACATACCCAGACAAAATTTAGCACTACCGTAATGCCCTACTCCTCTTTTTCTTTCCATAGTTTTGTCCCACGTCTCTGTTGTTTACATTCCAGTTAATTTGAGCTAGCTGACGGTTTAAGTCAATTATATCATTGTCCTTTTTTGTGTGAAAGCATTGGTATAATTTTAAATTACAGATTTATTAATGAAACATCTTAAGTTTCCAAGAGTCATTAGCAGGCAGGATGGAAAGATGTATCCTACGCATGCTACAGGATTACTTACCATCTTGTTTATACTTCGGGGAAAATGTCAGAAAACATGGGCAGCAACATTTAAAGCATAAATCTGACATTCTGGAAGAATATGCAATGGAGATAGCTTGGGCTATGGCTGAGCTATACTCAAAGCTGAACTTGGATTGTTGGAGTGGGAAGATGTCTCTCTGTCATCATTTTGTGTCCCCCTACAGCTTTAATTGGCGCTTACTTGGAGGTAGGATGAGTTTGGGTGACATTTACATCAGCTTAAATAAATCACAGAATCACAGAATGGCAGAAGTTGGAAGGGACCTCAAAAGATCATCTAGTCCAACCCTCCTGCCAAAGCAGGATCATCTAGGGCAGGCTGCACAGGAATGCATCCAGGTGCGTTTTGAAAGTCGCTAGAGAAGGAGACTCCACAAACTCTCTGCGCAGCCTGTTCCAGGGCTCCATCAGCCTTAACAGAAAGAAGTTTTTCCTCATGTTCAAGTGGAACTTCCTGTGTTCCAATTTGTGCCCATTGCCCCTTGTTTTATCACTGGGTACCACAGGATAGAGACTTGCCCCATCTTCTTGACACCCACCCTTCAGATATTTATAAACATTGGTAAGATCCCCTCTCAGCCTTCTCTTCTCCAGGCTAACCAGCCCCAGGTCTCAGTGATGCAGCAGCCCTGGCGATGTCTCAGCAGGCTGAACACTGGTGGTGGCTCATCCCACGGGGCAGTTGGTGACACAGCCAGCCCAGACGGGCACACACAGAGGGCTATGTCAGGCAGGAGAGGGTACATTAGCTCTTCCTTCCTCCTTTGTTCCTTCTCTTCTCTGTCACAGCTGGACACCCAGAGCGGGATGTGACCAGACCACAACATGTTCCTGTCCTGTCCCTTTAGAGAGAAGTCTCTTGTCTGTATCCCAGCACAGCCAGGCAGGGAGCTGGAAGCTCCTCATAACTATGGGTAGAGGGAGATCCCCATCCTTTTACGCTGGAGACCTGTGTGCCAGGCCCCACGGGAGCTCCAGGCACCATGACTGGTGATGCAGCGGCCAGAACACTGGTGATGGCCTGTGTCACTGGGAGGTGGATGGCACAGCTAGCCTAGGAGGGGGTGTCTCCTGGCTGTCAGGGAGATGTGGGATAGACAGCATTGGGAGGAGGTTGGGAGAGGCCTAGGCAGGGAGGCAGGGGAGGGCTGAGCTGATGAAAGGTGACTGATTTTGTTGTTCATTCTTCCCCCTTGGACAGCTGCAGCCCTGCAGATGAACAGAACCAGACCAAAGCATCCACTAGCTGGCCAGAAAGTGTTTCACCATTCTACAGGGACATGAACCCAAGCATAAGGAATGACAAACACAGTCCAGTCTGTACTGCATTGTGGACCTACAGGCAGCTGAATGCTCCCCTCAGGCATAGACAAAGGGATCTCTCCACCACCCACTCTCTCCAAACCCCACCCACACTCAATCTCCCAACCCCATCATGGACCTACAGGCAGCAGGAAGCTCCCCACAGCTATAAACAAGGGGATCTCTGCACCACCCTTTATCTCCACACCCCATTGTGGTGTTACAGGCAGCTGGAAGTTCCCCTCAGCCACAGACAAAGGAATCTTTCCACCACCCACCATCTCCAAACACTACCCACCCTCCATCTCCAAACTCTGTTGTGGACCTACAGCCAGCTAGAAGCTACCCACAACCATAAACAAAGGGACCTCTGCACCACCCTCCATCTCCACACCCAGTTGTCCTACAGACAATTTGAAGCTCCCCATATCTGAGGACAAATAAAGCACTGCACCACCAAATACCTACATACCCCATCACCTGTTCCATAAGAATTCATAGGCCAACAGGCACCTGGAACCTCTCCACAGATAAGGACAAAAGCTTTTTAACACCACCCTCCATCTCCACACTCCACTGTGTTTTTTACAAGCAGCTGGAAGTTCATCACAGTCATGAACAAAGGAAGCACTACACCACCAAAGATCACTGCAACCCACCACCTTCCCTCTCTATAACCTATTACAGTTCTACAGGCAGATGAAGCTCCCCACAGCCAAGGACAGAGAGATCTCTACACTACTGTCTACGTTTAGGGTTTTAGGGCTGAACCCCAAGGGACAGATTGATTTTTTCGCCTCTCTCCCCCTCCCACTTCCCCCTCAGGGAAAAGAATAGACAGAGGCAGCAAGGGGTAAACAAAGAGAGGCATGCTCGGAATTTGAAAGTTAAGAATGTAATTTTAACAGATAACAAAAGACATTAAGGGGAAAAGGGATATACAGAAGGGTTTAGGGAAGGTATATATATAGATATATACAAAACTTGATCTCAGATGGTGCCGGATACACGTGGATGCAGTCCCTGTCATCCCTGGGATAAACTGCAACCAGCACGACACAGGAGCAGGAAGGGAAAGGGCTGACCCAGCTTCCTGTCCCCGTTTATATAGGGGAAGGCAGGAAAAGGAAGGGAATACATGACCCTCTGACCCCACAGGGTCCTAAAGCCACTACCCATTCCCCTTTTAACCCTTAAACCACAACAACTATTCACTTTCTCCATAGCCCATCATGGGCCTACAGGCATCTCGAAGCTCCCCACAGCTGAAGACAAAAACAGTTCTGCACCATGCGTCTGTCTCCACATGCCATTATGGACCTACAGGCAGATAGAAGCCCATCACAGTCATGGACAAAGGCAGCACCACACCACGAACTGTGTCCATATTCGATCACTGGCCTACATAGAGCTAGAAGCTCCCCACAACCAAGGACAAATATATTTCCACACCACTCACTATCATGGACTTGGGGGAGCTGGAAGATTCCAACAACTGAGGACAAAGACATCTCCACACCACTCACCTTCTTCATATACCATCATGGACCTACATATAGCTGGAAACAACCCAGACCCAAGGACAAATCTTTCCCTGCACTCCTTATCTTTTCTGTACCCCATCACATGCCTACAGGCAGCTCAAACCTCCTCACTGCCATGGACAAAGGGATCTCCACATCACCTACCACCTCTGTATTACACCTCCTCTGTACACCATCACAGTGATCCAGGTAGCTAGAAGCTCCCCACAGCCACAGACAAAAATAACCTCCCCACCACTCTCCATCTCTGCACACCTGCATAGACCTACCAGCAGCTAAAGTAACCCCACAACCATGAGCAGAGTAAATGCTCCAACCACATACTTCAAGTACATCAAGTTCCTCAAAATAAAGTTACTGATTCATGAACCCAATGCATGGTTCTTCTAGTTTCTTCTGTCTTTTTGGTAACTTCTCGGGGTTGTTCCTCCCTGTCCTTGTGTCCTTATATTTATGCATTTTTCAACATATGCACGTGTGTATGGGATACACACGTATCTATAAATACACATAGAGAACATGTCCCTAGGCATACATCAGAGACCTGCACAGAGTAACCCGTGTGGTTGGAAGGCACCAAGACTGGGTGCTGCAGGGCTCCCCATGACCCAGCTGCACTGGCCAATACACAAGCTCAAGCAGGGACATTGAGAACCAGTTGCTCAGGACTCTGTCCAGACAACTACTGAAGATCTCAAAGGACAGAGACTCCACTACCTCCCTGGACAGCCTGTGCCAGCGCTCAGTTGCCCTCTCAGTGACAAACCATTTCCTGGTGTTCAGAGGGACCCTCCTGTGTTGATCCTGGGACAAGACCATTGCTTCTGGTCAAGTCAGAGGATGTAGCACTTTGACAGGGAACCAAGGAGACAGACGTTACTTTCTGGATGTTGTTCCAGTCTCTAAGTGAAGTGTGTAGTCTAGGACAATCCCTGGCAAAATCTCTGGCTCATGTCAGGGACAAGCAAGATGTTCTCAGTGCTGTCAGCAACTGGTGGATGCAGGATTTGGCAATGGACATGTCTTTAATCTCAAACGTGAGAAACAGCACCTCCAGTCAACTTGATGAGCATTCCTCTTCCACAATGTAGCATCCAAACCCAAAAATCTCAGGAGCACAAGTCTTGCAAATTGAGCACTGGATGGGCCCTGCTGCTTTTCATTCTCTTTTCACCTTTGCTGAGCTTCTGCTCTCTAAATTGCTGATATAGCTACCTAGTCTAACTCCCCAGCATTATTGGTTGTTATTATTATTGGTTTATTAGTATTTGTTTCTTCTTGCTTGAATGGTCCATGTCACAGAATCACAGAATGGTAGGGGTTGGTAGAGACCTCTGGAGATCATCTAGTCCAACCCTTCTGCCTAAGCAGGATCACCAAGAGCAGGCTGCACAGGAATGCCCCAAGTCTCTCAGCCTTCCTTATAAGAGAGGTGCTCCTGTCCCTTAATCATCTTTGTAGACCTCCACTAGACTCTCTCAAGTAGTTCTGTCCCTCTTGAACTGGGGAGCCCAGAACTGGACACAGTACTTTTTATGTAGCCTCACCAGTGCAGAGTAGAGAGGGAGGAGAACTTCCCTCAGCCTGCTGGTGACACTCTACTTAATGCACCCCAGGACAGTAAATACTTTGCTAAATTATTCTGGCCCAAGTGCTCTTGTGACCTGCTGTCTTCACTGAGGATAATCAGAGGGCAAAACACTTCAATGCTCTTCTTCTTCTAGTCTCATCTACTGCTGTCTCCATGTGAGTCCACCTACATGGCAGGTTCAATAGGTACTCTATTAATGGCTTTCTGTTTCTGAAGGTCTTAGCTTTCCTTGGAGAGAGTACTGTCTATCTTCTCCCTCAACTGGGAAAAGTAAGAAGGGACTGGCATATCATTCAAGGAGTGGTTCAGGGTCTAATACACTGTTTGAAATCAGCAAGCATAAACAACAATAGTAAAAGCTTTCTTAATTTTCTTATTCAGCTGTATCTCACAAATATCTCCATATGTCATTCTTGATATTTGTATCTTTATCAATGGATTTTAAGACTGTTATCTAAAGAGCAACCTTATGTCAGGAGACAAATTCAGATCTCTTTGATTAATCATTCCCAAACTGTGAGCAAGGTGGTGATCCAAAGGGACATAGAAAGAGCATAAAAAATCCTTGCCCTTATGTTATAGAAAATAGAGAAATAAATCAAGGGCTGGCAGTTGTCCAAAAATCTCAGCAAGAGATAAAATGGTTGAGGCAGTTGCATGGGTGAGAGAGAAAACCATTGTTGGAAGCAGAGAGAAAAGCAGAAGTAGAAAAAAAAATGAAGGCAAAGGTGGAACTCCCCTTCAAACGGATCAAGGGAACAGACTTTAATCTCTGATCTTCTCAGTATTAGATGAAATTAGGAGAATTTGGAATTAGATAAAATATGCTTCCACTTATAGGGAACAATTTAATAAGATGTTTGATCCTAAGGATGAATGCTACCATACAGATTTTTACCCAGGTTAAATGGACCAAAGACAGAAAGTGCAAATATGACAGGCTATGAATTATATTATGGAATGGTGCCCTAAAACTGCCTACCAAAACTTCTGCCTAGTTTGTATAAATGTGTTTTCAGCTTCTGCTTTCAGCTGATGTTTTCAGCGGCAAACACGATTGCAAGGTTATGAAAGCCTCGAAAGACAGTCCCTGCTTCATTGCATCTCTGTTCCTAGGTTTTGTTAAAAATAATTTCATTCTTGGAGGCTATCTGAGAGTAGAACTTTTAAAATCCAGTACATATTTTTCACCAGTTGCTGTGAAGAGGTATTCTAGATGGGTTTTTTTGAAAGAAGAGGTGAGTGTCGTTGACTGTAGATTTACACGTAGCAACAGCGAAGGGAGTATGAAGTTTGCAAATTTTTCTCTTTCTTACAGAGGACTTGAATCTTTGCTCATTCTGATTAAACAGTGCTGTTGCTGAAAGGATTGAGAATCTCCTAAAAACATCAGCAGAGTGTAAACATCCAGTGTAAACATCCAGTTAGAGCATTAGACAAGCTTACTCAAAAAAGAATGTGGGGTGAATCCTGGCAGTTAGATTTCAAAGCTTTCTTTCCATTTTGCCTGAAAGAAAATGGAAAATTGCATGCAACTATTTGACCACTCCTATGGTAATAATACTGTTTTCTAAAGTCTGTTGGAATTTCCCACATTCTATCTGGTGCCCATTGCCCTCGTCTTATCACCATGCGCCTTCCAGAAAAGTGTCTCCATCTTCTCTAAACCCTGTGATCAGATAGTTGCAGACAGCAATAAGGTGTCCCCTGCAATTTTTATTCTCCAGGGTGGAAGGACCCAGCTATCTCAGCCACTTCTTGTGCACTATGTTCTCCAGCCCTTTTGTCAGCTTTGTGGCTCCCCACTGAACTTAAGCTCATATATTAATATCTTGTACTGCAGATCCCCAAACTGGACATAATAGTCCCAATATGGTCTTGCCACTCCTTTATCAGCACCTGGTGGCTACATTCCTCCTAATAAAGCCCAAGATGCTGCTCGCTTTCTTTTCCTCAAGGGTGCAGTGCTCCTTCATGTTCCACCTGCTGTCTGCTATGTCCCTCAGATGTTTTTCTGCAGAGACATTTCAGTAAGTCAGCCACCAGTGTGCATCATTGCATAAAGCTATTCCATCCAAGGCACAAGACTTTGTGCTTTTCTTGCAGAAACCCATCAGCTTCTTCTTAACCCATTTCTTTGACCTGTTCCTATAATTCCAGTCCTTTTGAATGGTGGTCCTGCCCTCCTGGATGTGAACTACTCTTCCTGGTTCATTGTCATCTGCAGACTTGCTTAAAGTACATCATGCAGGTCATTAATGAAGGCACTAAACAGTATGGTAACAGTAGTGGTCCCAGAGGAATGGCCCTAGGTACTGACCATCAGCTAGACATGGTATCACTGATCACAACTCTGAGCCTGACAATCCAGCCAATTTTGTACCCCATGGGTTCAACCCATATGGATTTCTTACCAATGGTGATGATTAGACTACAGGAGACTGTGTCAAATGCACTATGAAAACTAAGGCATTCAACATCCTAGTCCCTCTCCTTGTACACAACATCGGGCATCTCATCATAAAAAGAATGAAGTTGGGCAAGCATCGTCTTCCCTTGGCAAATCCATGCTGATTCCCTCTAGTTACTACTTATCCTTCAGGTGTTTAGAAGTGACTTCAAAGAGCATTTGCTCTACAATCTTCCCAAAGATCGAGGTTATGATAGCCATCTACAAATTCCCTGGATCCTTCTTACCCTTTTGGGGATTGGTGCAACATGTGTCTTTTTTCAGGCATTAGGAATCTTCCTCAGTTGTCATATCCTTTCAAAGATGATAAAAATTAGCCTTTCAATGACATCAGCCAGCTCCTTTAGCATCCTCAGATGTCCCCAGCTGGTCTGATGGACTTAAACACATCCAGTTGGATGAAGTGATCCCCAGTTCTTTTTCCTGTGGTTTCTGATTCATACCCACAGACTGTATTAGGAGGCTCAGAAACTTGGGAGCTCTAAGGACAAATCTTACATGTGAAACATGAGCTACAAAACACATCTTTTTCCCTATAACTTGTCACTAGGTCCTTAACAGATCCACCCTGTCTTTGACCTTTCTTCCACCAATGTACATACAGAAACTGCTGATTTTTAACTTCCTTTCTAGTTTCAGCTCCAGTTGAGCTTTGGCTTTGTCCTGACTGCATTCCTACTCATGCAGCTCATGCATACATCATGTGTAATCTTACCATTTTGTCATTTACCATTTACAGGTTTTTCTGTTTACATTACCAGTGCAAAAGCCACACTGAG
>WEIS01070651.1:0-10844 GCA_013389965.1 Todus mexicanus
GGAGTTTACAATAAAATGTTCCTCAGACAACAATTAAAGGCATTCTTCAAGTCCTGAAAAGCACATAGTCCAGAGAGGACAGGGTCAAAAAACAGTCAAAGAACCAGAGAGCAGAACTGACAGTATCAGATAATCTTCAAACAAATAACAGAAATTTGGGGGCTTTTGTTGNGAGCAGTCCCCACCCTAGGAGTCAAAACCGACGCAATTCCAGGGCGACTGAACCAAACATCATTCATTGCCACCACTCAGAGTAACCTGCTTGTAGTCAGCCTCAAACAACAAGAGAGCAGCATCTCCATACAAGCCCAAAAGGAACACGTAGCTTCCGTGGGACAACTATGAATGCTGAGGCACCTGTGGGTGGATTAACTGCACTGCCTCTGTCCATCTCTGGTCTCTCTAATAAATAAATAAACAAGCAAACCAGTGCTGTTCCTCCACTACCAGCAAATGCAGCTGCTGTGGTAACCTCACACTGTACCGGTCTGAGGTGCCCTCTCCCAGCGGAACGTTGCTGTATTCCTCACTGGTAGGTTACCGTCGTAAGTACATTGCAGTCTTTTTCCTGAGGGTATAAAACAAATTTATGCACCTAAAACATGTCAGATTTTTCAATTCATACTGCATAAAATTATGTAGCATCCAGTTTGCCTCCCACAAAAAGCTCTGCCTCACGGAGACCAGGCAGGGGCAAGATGAAGTTTGGGGGGTATGTATAAGCCTACCATTTCCTAGCCCGACTGGTGACCTAAATAAAACTTTCAGTATTAGGTTTTTCCAAGATGTAATTTATACTACCGCTGTCAGGAGTTAAGATAGCAGTTGCCATGGAGCTTTAATCTTTTTTTAGGCTTTAGTCAAAGGAAGCTGGAAATCTGTATGCTGGGTAGAATCCTGCTCAACAGAATTTTATTTAAATTGGGACAGGATTTTATCCTAATTTCTCTACTGAAAGTTACTCTCAAAGGTTCTAGAATTCTTTGTATTTTATTCTGTTTCTCAGCAGGAGATAGAAGTTTCCTTTTAGGCTTCTTAAATCACACTACATTCAATCACAGAAGTGCCCAAGTGGCTTCCTCCACCCACTCCTCCAACTATGAACTGTAACTTTCTACTAGGCTTAATGTGCGCACCTAATCACTGGAGTGAAATTCATTCATCACTTTCACCATTTTGAGTGGAGGTACTCTAAGTATGCAAAAGCAAAACGTTGGGGACGATTTTATTTTCTAGGTGCCCACTAAGCGCTAATCCTTAACGCTGGAAACACTTTGAATTGGTGTGTATGCTACTTACAACTTCCTTGATGTATATTTAAGAAAAAAAGAAGCGTGCAGCGTGTGAAGTGTGTCTGAGAAGTAAAGAATTGGCCGTGCTCTAGTCAGTTGTGTTCTGTTAGAACACAGCTGCAACAGAGCAGAGATGCAGTGCAGTCTAATCCTTACAGTTAAAACATTGCTTAGTTAAAACTGAACTTGACCTACTGGGTAAACCAAAAGAATGCAGAAATGGAAGTCGGGGGGAAATTCAGAATTTGTCAAAGGAAGCTTTTAGAACTCCTACCCAACGCCAAATGAAAATTATAAAAGATTCAGATGCAATATGAGCTTGATCTTAAGAAGAAACTTAGATTCAAAGGCAAATGATAGCTTCATTTAATGAAAAATTTGCCAGAATTTTCACTCAATAGAACTGTTTACTGGCCAGCTGCAGTGGAAATCTGTAATCCTTGAACTGTTCCAAAGACTGCAGAGTAATCACAAGAGAGGATTTCAAACTTTCAACTCTTTCATGGCATGTTTTTATAAGAGGCGTGATAATAGTAAAAAATAAACACCTTTTTCCCTTGTAGGATATCTAAGTTTGAGACTTGCACAGTTGCACAGCAACATCTGGTTTTACCACTGACAGCAGAATGTCTTACCTAAGTAGCGTGGGATAGAAAAACAATTCTTGTGGGTTTGGGTGACAGCCCTGCTCATCATCTTGAGAGGATCAGATGCAAAAGCAAGCGCCCATTCCACTGAAAAAAGACTTTGGAGAAGTATCTGCTAGCAGCCAGGAAGAACCTGAAGAAAACTAGACTGATAATTAAAGACACAAGGAGCATCTCAGATCTCTTAAAGACAGCTGTTCAGAGATGTAATTGTCCACTGTGCCAACGAAAGCCATGCACTGTGAACAGGATTCAGAAAGCCACGACAGTCAAGGTAACTGCTTAAAGTAGCTTTAAAGAACCTTTGAGAGGAGAGGTGAAAAAAGATAAGCGTGTATCTTCAAGAACAGATGCTTTACTCTGAATTACAGGGAGATAACACATCTTCGTTCCAGGTTTTCAACCTTACTTGAGATAGAAAATTCTTGCAAAGCAACAAGTGCCACTACTTTGCTAACCTCATCTGAGTGGTCTCATGCAGGCCTTCCCAACATACATCTCAATTTGTCTGGTCTGTGGCATTCCACAGGTCAAACCATGCTCGGCCTGCCCCAAGTCTCCTCCGCAGAGACTAGCCAGGGTTGTTAGTGCTCACAGAGGAAGATATGCTACTGCTAAGCTACAGCATAAACAAGTTGCTTTGTCTTTGCCCACGATACATTTCTTTGCCCAGACTCACTGGATAGGCTGCCTTTCAGGACTAGTGTATGTCATTTGAGTTTAAAGCAGGCTTCAGCAAGCAATGGCAGTATTAGCTTTGAAATACGCAATAGAAGAACTTCAGACATATTACCTGATGTGATAAAGTATCTTCATGATTTGCAGAGGCTTTTATCATAGCTGTTAGTTTCAGGGATGCATGGGGCAGGGGGGGAAGGTCTAGATTAGATTGCAGCATTTAAAGCAAGTTGGTGCCAATGTCAAGGACTTGCAGAGCTACTGGAGATGAGAGTCCTTTTGGTAAAAGAAACATGTATGCAAGTAAGAGGGAGAAAGAACTCTAAGCCCTTAACTTCCTGCTGTGGCAAACGCTGCAGTTTTGTCCCAATAAACTGGGGTTTAGGGGAGGGCAAACAGGGTGCAGTTTAGCCCAGCTGAGAATCAAAACCCAGATTAAGATTTTAAGAATCAGATTTGTTGCAGTCTAATGGTGCAAGCCACAGAAGTGCCAAACTGCTCATTTTCAAGTATGAATTCAGACTAACTTCTTTAAAGTTATGAAACGCCATCTTATTTACGGAGGTCTACCTCAGCTCTAAAAGAACATCCAAAGTAGAAAATCCCTAGATAAATTCAGGGAGGAACCAGGCATTTCACTTAGCACCCTTCTGTACGAGTTTTAGGACTTGTCAGTACCACACTACCACTTCTGGATGTGTAGACTAGTTAATGCTTGGCAGGGAAATACAATAAAAACCAGTTTACATAGAGGTTTTATCATTGTACTTTTTAGCCATCAACAGGTGTGAGCATACAACAGCGAGCAGAGGTCTACACTTGAGGAATTTGTATCTATCATGGCTGGTAATGAACTGGATTTGGATTCAAGCAGCTCACACAACAGAATAAAGTCATATGCAGCAACTGGAGGAAACCTGCATTAATTTTGTGTACTATTCCAGACCTGCAAGAATTCCAGAGTCCAAAAAACCCCCACAATAAAATGCAGTAACTGCTGGAGATAGCAAGATGGCCTTATAATATAAACAGCAAATATTATTAAATTGCCTGTTTTGTTTTCAAAACAGTAAGCTTTCTATTAAGTGTAATTTTTTTTTTGCTTAAATTATTATTTTGTCAAGATTGATTAAACTGGCCCCTGGGACAATGATCAAGAAACATTCTAGCTCTGATATCACCCTTCTGAATAGCTTATGGGGACCTTTTGCTGCTGATGGACTTGGATTACTTAAAAACTGAAAGGCAAAAAGCAAGAACTTAGAAGTGCACGGTGTCTTCAGAAGCTTCAAGAAAACAAAATGTAACCTATGCTGAATTAGGATGTAGCATTAATTGTCGCAGTTTCCCAAGTAGTTACATATACTTCCATCAACTCCCAAAGGGTTTGTTCCCAAAAATTATTTATTTATTTTTGCAAGAAGCTAGAGTTACTTCATGCCCCACTAGAAGTGTTTTTTAGACCAGGCTCGATGGGGCTCTGAGCAACCTGGTCTAGTGGGAGGTGTGCCTGCCCCTGGCAGGGGGGTTGGAACCAGGTGATCTTTAAGGTCCCTTCCAACCCAAATCACTCTCTGGTTCTGTGACAGTCAATACAGATCTTGAAGATGAACTCTCTTAACAGTGTTTACTTTTCATTTTCACTTCCCTAGTGAGGTTCATCCGTTTAAGAAAAGGAACTCAACATTATGGAGCAATGCAAGAGTTCTCTACTTACCTCTTCGATTTCACAGTAGCATCTTACGCGAGTCTTCAGCAATTACCATTGATCTTCTATGTAAATGGATGCAAACCCACAAAACCTGGGTTTGGTTAAAAAAAGTGGTGAAATGCTAAATGCTAGATAACATCAGATCTTTTCTTGCATACATTTTAACAACAAGTATTTAAAGAGATAACTTTAGATGCACCCATGTATATTTGAGGCACACTGCTAATCTGCTTATGAACTGAATTATTTCTGCGTTTTAGCAACGCCACGTATTACACAAGCAAGCGCCATTTCCCCAGCAATATCTTCACTGGAAACCTCAAGAATTCATGTACCCTACGAGAAGGGCCATTAGCATAAAAGAAAGCATCTTTGCATTAGAGAAATTTATCTGGATCACTTTCAGAATCTAAAATTTTCTTTCTGTAACACGACAACGTACACTTCCTACTTTTCTCCAGATGAACAATTACATAAGGCTCCCAGCTCTCTCCTCTGCCTTGGAAAAAAGTACTCCCGATTTAGCCAGTAAAAATTCAAGCAATACTTTTCAAAATAAACTAGTAATCTTAATGGTTACAATTTAATTTGCACTTTTTCTGCAACTTTAGTGTTTACTTCAGTGATGTTTGTGTTTTAATACTAGGGAACATCGCCATTTTAGGTAGACCTTAGATATCGATATAATCCCCAGCGCTAGGCTTCCAACCAGTCTTTCCAAGAAGGAAACTTAAGAATCATTAACCCTTAACAAAATAGAAAAAGGAGTAAAATGCACGGAGGATGACTTACAACACCTGTTTCTAATGGCTGGCCTGATTATTTTCCTCCAGAAGCCATGATCCAGGCCCCTCAAGAATCCTATTTTTGCAACCTCAGATTAGCCACTACACCCGGAAAACAAAAGAGAGGGCCTTCAGATAAGGTTTACCTTCTCTCCTGTCCTCCCGAGGGTCAGGGGCCTCAGAGCAGTTTCCTGCAAGAGCTGTTCACTTACTGTGCTGCAGGTCTCCTCAGTGGACCCAAGTCCACTTAAACCTACAATTCTAGAGCAAAAATCCAAAACATTGGCTTCATGCACCCCTGCCATATGTTAACTAGTGTTACTTGGAAATGATAAATCCTGTTAAGGAACCAGATCACAACTGTGGGAACAGGCTTGGTATTTTATGTAGCTTACAATATTTGGAGTCCTGCACATTGATTCATACCATCTGGCCCAGCAGCACCGAGACTTGCTTTATGCCAAGCACAGTGCACCCAGCCCTCCAGCCCCAGCCGCCACAGCCCTCTAGTGGAGATGCAGGACAGAGTTTTGATGACATTCACCCAATTCCGGTTTGCTTTTGCTTATCTGCCTTCTGGCTGCTCTCAACTCAGCACAACTACTTTTCAATCAGGCTTAGCCAGAGGTGGTGTTGCTTCTCCCTCTGTGCTGTCAAGAGAACCGTCTCTGAAGATGATAATAGAGAAGAGCAGAGACTTCTGAGCACTTGCAGCCCACCTAGAGATAACCTCTCCACCCAGCCCTGCAGAGCTGCTCTGTCTGCCTTGCCAAGCCTGCCAGAGCGCAAGCAGTGTCAAGGAAGAACGTTGTTGAGCAGGAACCCTAGGTGCAAGCTTTGGTACGCCACTCATTTCTCTATTAGCATCTCCCATTGCAAAGGAACAGGAACAGCTGATTTAATCTTTTTTCCACCTTCTCTAAGGTGCAGGGCTGAGAAAGTTCACTTTTAACTACCACCACGTAGTGTTTAGACACTGCCAGCATACGTCAGGACAACACTGTTACATAGCCTGTCAGAAACCTGCTGGGATTTGTCTACTAGCTCTGTGTCAGTCATGCTTATGGGGGGTGGAGGGGGGGTGTGTTAATTATCTATCAAACCTTTTATTGAAAGCTTTTGCCTTCAGGCTTTTCAGATAGTTTCCCAAGTCCAAGAGCTGTGGTGCTGTGCCTAAACCCCAGTGTGGCCATGCATATAAAAATGCCACTTACGGAAAAGCAAAGTTTACATGCCAGAGAATACCAGTCATGTTTCAGCTTTCTCAGGATTGATTATGATGAAGATTTCATCACATCTGCAAATTTTGTTCCCCAAAATCTCAATATCCCTGCCTCTCAAGGGATCTTTCTGCCACTTCAAGGCTTATATAGGCAGTGGCAAAACATAGACAATCAAGGAAATGGTTTTGGCATTAGAGAGACCATCTTAAACAATAAAGACCACATCAGGATGCTCAAGTGAAGCCAAACAAAACCTAAAACTGCGTATACACCATAATTCTATCATATCCAAAAACTGACTCCCAAGTGTAAAGTCACAAAGACAAGAGTTTAATATTGACCAAAAAAAAAAGCTTAAGTTAGTGGTATTTTCTTCCTTGAAATAACATACTGGTCATATGAAAGTCACTGAAGAGGTCTGCTTTTAGCTCGGAAGACTTTTACAGTTACAGGTGAATTCAAAAACCCTACTTCCAAATGTGTGATGTTAACACAAAACCTGAAAAACTCAAGACCTGGGATAAAGAACAAATTCAGTTGTTACGATTTTAGCAGTTACGCGAGGCCTTTCGTCACCCTTCCCACAGCACGAAAAGTTCTTCAGTATCTTTCCCACCACCATTATTTCAAGATTCACAAGGTTCTTTAAAATACTAATGGGGTTAAATTGAAACCAAGAGCAATTGTAATGTCTTCTGTGAAGGTCTGAAGCCACCCTGTTTCAATTATTTGGTTATTCAGTGCAGAAAGTTAAAGATCACAGAAGGTATAACAGCTTTTAATACTCCATTAATATTATAGATTAAAAATTATTGCATAGTCTTATGCATTTCCTAAAACAGCGTTCTCTGGAAATTAAACATTTTAATATAAAAAGAAGCAACTCTTTAAAACATGAATTGCTTTCACTACCTCGATCTTCTATCCTTTTTGGATTTGTCAGTACATTTGTCCATCGTTTTCTCATTGTCTCCTCTGCACTTGGGACAATACCATTTCCCCTTTGGTTTGTAGGTGAGTCCAACACACGAGAAGTGGAACCACTCGATAGGACACTGTTCGTTATCACATCCTATCATTTCACCGTAAGACACTTGGTTGCATAAGCAGTAAGTTGGTTCATTGGGATCAATTGCAAATTCTACAGGTGAAACTTCTCTCTCTTGTTTGGCTTTGGAGCGTTTTTTCTTCTTGGAAGATTTAGATCTCTTTTCTTTAGGTGGCTGATCATCGCAGTCATCAATACCATTTGCTATATGGCACAGGTCACGGCTTTCGCTGGTTCGCTGGCGACGAGGTCTACGTGAAGATCTCTCTGGCTGGCAGGACTCCATCTTTGCCTTTTCTAGAGGCTTTTCATTCTCAGACAGATCTTGAAAACACTGCGAGTGCGTTTCCATTTGACGGGCTCTATTCTCTACCAGTTCTAGCATCTGAGTAACTATTTGAATTTTTTCATCTCCGAGTTCTTGGCTGTTGATTAATGCACGCTGAAGATGCTGCTGCAAGCGTTTCTTCTGAACAGGGTCATTTTCAGACTTGTATTTTTCATAGACATCATCTATTTCTTTTAATGCTTCTACAAAATAAAGACAGTAGGAATAATTACACAAGACAGAACATGCTCAAGAAAACACAGAAACGTATTTCTAACTGATGAGAAATAGTACAAATTTTATTTACAGCATACCCTAGTGGGACGGATCAGATAATTTATCATCAAATCAGTGCTTAAGATCACAACAAAAAAAATCTCAAGTTCTAAGAAAAAGGAAGCAAAAAAAAAATAATCTCAAGTTCTAAGAAAAAGCAAGCTTATTTTAGCTATTGGAAAAAGAAAGGATAGCCCAAGAAAGTAGATCATAGCTGCTGGAGTGTGGATAGTCCAGATCCTGCCTCCATCTGAAATGCAGGAATTTCTGTTGAGTCTCTTTACCACAGTAGTTCCATAACTCTGCCTTGCAAACCACTGCACTAGCTTACATTATATAACTGGAAGAAACTTAGAATTAATATAATCACTATATGTCATGATATATAACACTCCAGAATTAGGATATGCAGGTTCTCTGCCTTTCCATTCGTATTCATCTCTTACACTTCCAAGCAGATGTAGTTATAAAAGGCGTATGACAGCTGAAGTTACACAATAGCAAATTTACAATCAGGATTTAAACTAACTTAAGCCACTCAAAATGCTTTTCTTATAGCCAAGACAAATCGCAGCAAGCTACATTTTAAATCAAGGCTGAACTTTTCAGAATAGGTGACCTACTGTTTAGTGCATCGCAGGATATTTTTAAGCACCTAGTAATGAGTAGCTCACAGTTTGACTTTTAAGCTTTTCCTCCTGCAAGTCATGCAAAATAACTGGATGAGTTGCTGTGAATCTTTCATAAAATCTAGTTCTCAGAAGCAAGCTTAATGAACCCAAATATGAGATTAACAAGTATCAGCCAGTCTCAGTCTGTACTTACCGTTCTGTATTGGTGGATTTGAAGATAACATTTTCCAGACCAGAAATTACACTAGATCTACACATAAAAGCCAGAAACGGCTAACGTAGAAGGCAATAGATTAGTAGAGATGACAGTGAAACTTGATGCACAGCGTTAGATATGGCACCGGTCCCTTTAGAAACTTTGGGATTTTATTTGAATAGGCAAGGAAATTTATGACTGATACTAAACTATTTACTTCTAAAGCGAGAAGATACGCAGTGCAGTCTCTCTCTTCCTAAAGACCTGGGTTTCACAAACTGGCTTTCATTTTTAAAGAATTTGTCTGCATTGTACAGTTATGAAATGAGTCAAGCTTGTGCTAAATGGAAGCCATAGAAACTATCTCGACGTTGTTCACAGTGATTTTTTTATTTTTTGCATGCTGACATCTTGAAACAGTAGCTTAGGTGTGAACGGACACTGTACAAACCCTGACAGCTGTACGACAACAGGAACCAACGGCATTTTGCTCTGTTCTGGACTTTAGGGGAAGATAACAATCACTCCTCTGCCTCTCCAATAACTCATTTAACCTATGTTTTTCTCAATACTAGCAGCATTCCAGCTACCATTAAAAACACAAGTTTTGTTTCCCAGCATTAAGCTGCTTCACTTGCCTGTTGCCCTGACAGGGGGCAAATGACAAAATAATAATAAAAAAAATCTTACTCTCTGCTCCCGAAAAGTGTAGAGTAAGGTACTTTGTATGCTGCTGAGCTAGAAAGGCATAACCGGAGTACAATACTCTGTAACCACATTATCTCCCACACAGCCTTTTTTAATGAGGGGAAGAAAAAAAAAAACAGTGTAGGTGTAGTTACACAGATTTCCCATATTGGGAAAGCCCTGCCCAGAAGCAATAACTGTTCGCTTTTTCACGCCGTGTCAGGGAACCCTACGTCGATTATTCCCTGGATGCAGCCCGTGAAGATCTGCTTAACACTGTAAATGAATCCCCATCCGCTAAAAAGATGAAAGAACTTCTGGGCTGGCAAGAGATGCAAGTTCACCAAGCTCCTCGTTGGTCTCCTAGAGTAGTGAAGGCATATGTACACCCAACTAAAGAGCTCTGAAAACCCCTGCTAAAAAAACCAAACACAAACCAACAAAAACAACCCCAATACAACACAATCCAGGGCCAAGTGTTCATTACAGATAATCTGATTAAGTTTGGAGGAGCTAATAAAAGCTAAATGGATTTCAGTTTTCCAAGCACTGGAGTGGCTTTGACCCTCCTGCACGAACTATCACTGCCTTTTAAATCAGCTGAAATTACAGAGCACTGCTTTTACATCTTCAGGCTTGGGCCCAAAATATTCTTAGCAAAGTTTAGGGTTCTGCAGGGATTTTTTTGGTTGTTTTTTCCAAACAGTTGAAGGCATCAGCAAAACCAGCAACAGACTTTTGCTTTGGTCCAGTACTGCATTAGTGGCTGGAGGAATACACAGAGGAGATACAGCCTCAAGAAAAGATTGAGGCTATTCAAGACAGATGCGGAGTGTTCACTAATCACCATAAACAAAATTTTCCCCTTTTTTAAAATACCCAGCCTTGACTAAGAGCTCAAAAACACTGCAATCAAGCCTGTGCCCTTCAGACTTCGCAAACGCAGAAAACTCCAAGCCTGTTCTTATGCATCTTCCTGGGTAATTAGAAAGATAATTGAAAGAATCCGGTTACAACAGCCGCCTTCTAAGGCGGCCCGTTTAACGTCTGAAAGGCCTTAACAGTCCCTCCCTCCTCGTCTCCCATCGGGAGGGGAGGGTCGGCTCCAGCTCCTGGGGAACCAAACCCGCCCTGCTCATCCTGCAGGCTCCGGGAGGGGAGCACCGGGCAGCCGGGCGGCCCGGGAGCCCAGGCACATTTAACCTGCGGCTGGGCTGAAGCTCAGGGCAACGCTGCGGAGGCGCTGGCCCCCCCCGGGCCCCTCTCGGAGGGGGACACAGCACAGCACAGCGAGCCGGGGCCTACGGCCGGGCAGGCGGCACCGGCCCCGCCGCCCCCCCC
>WEIS01070653.1:0-21010 GCA_013389965.1 Todus mexicanus
GTGTTTTCTCTGCTTCATCTCCACACACCCCCCCGCAATTTAACCTCAGTTTTTGGGGTGGTGCAGCACTGTCTCCTTGGCAAGGATGCAGGCAGGGTGCTGAGCAGGTGTTCCCTGAAAGATGGTAGAGCTGGGGTGTTTGTGTTGGTTAAATCAGGCTCCCGTGTCATATTCCAGTAAGAGGGACTTCTCCGTGCTCCTGCACACCCTGGGTGAAGTGTGGTGCCGGCAGGGCTGTTGCAGGAGGTCCTGCCTTCTCCCTCCTGTAGCACACACGGTCTCAGGACCGCAGTCTGATCGTTGCCACTGGCCACCGTAGTTTCGTTTTTTGTACGTCTTTAACGTGGGGAAGAATGTTTTGCTTTGCCGAAGCATTTTGGGGGGAGTTCCTTTAACGCTTTATAACGTTGTAGAGAAAGTGCTATGTGAAATTGCAGTATTAATTCATTAATGTTTTCTGTATCCCCTTCTCGGGAAGCATCAGTGAGTGTAGGTCGAAATTGTGACTTTCCGATAGAAGGTGGTAGGAGGCAGAAGCAGCATGAAATCGCTCTTCTCTGTGTCTACTGGGGGCGTGGTCCCCGCAGATGCTTTTTGGGGGGTTTTGCACTTGTCCTAGGTCAGGATAAGTGATCATATTTGGTATATGAGCCTTTTAACTCTGCTTGCTTCACTCGGGCGCTACCCAAGGCCAGCACTTTTCCAGGTGCTGCCGTTTCTGATTCCTACTCCAAGGGCTCTCACGGTGCGGTTAGCAAATTCAGTAGCTATTCTGCATCAAGTTGACTTTTTTTTCCCCCCCACGATGGTTTCTAGTCCAGAAACACAGGAAAACAAAATAATTCCTGGGTTCTTAAGTGAATTTCCTGTTTGTTCACTTTTTTCCCTGTAATATACTCTTTGTGCTTGTGAATGAAACAGAATTAGGGCTAATTTAGTTGATTGGCTGCAAAACAAAAGTATTCAGCGCTAAGAATGGGAAATGAGACGGCCTTTCTAAAATGTTACTTCTTTGCATAATTGTAATAGATTATAATTATACAGTCAGATGTTTAGCAGTGGATTTGCTGTAAACATGGTCATGGGAAACGTCTCGTTGCTCACTTGTGTCGGTTCAGATCCCAGCACGGTCCTATCGACGGCTGTACCGGCATCTCTAACGACATTTCCTCTACGGGCAGGATGGCGTGTACAGAAAATGCTCTCTCCAGTTCCCCTTCCAGCTCCTCCCACAAAATTACCGCTGGTCGATATGGCCATGTCAGACCGTTGACACAAATCAATGAGATCAATCATTCTTCAGCTCCTATACAAAATTGAGAGCGCGATGCTGACGGGCTGCGCAGAGCAGCACTGGCAGCAGTTCCTAAATGGAAAACGCATACGGTAATGTTTGCAAAGCGTACATGGGGGACTCTGTCCTGATCATAATTAGTTCTCTGAGGCTGTGGAAAGGAGCGCGGTATAAATTGTTTCCTACAACTGCGGGATGTGTTATGACCCCAGCAGCCATCAGGCTGATGGAGAACATCACCTGCCCAGCAGCCGTGCTGGAGAGGGGTGAGTGTGGCAGAGTTTGCTTAGGAATCTTGATTTTCTTCATTCCCCTGGAAGATCTTGACTTCTGGTGCTGTTTTTACCCAGTGAATAATTGCAGACGTTTTATTGCAATGCTGCAGAATTCCTGGTGCAATTGGGTAGTTGAGCGTGTAGCTGCTCGAAAGCTCATCATAACTGTAGGTGCTGTAGTCTTCAAGAATGAAATCAGAGGCTGCTTCTAGAAGTCAGAACCTTGATCTGAAGAGAAGGACAAATCTTTGTTTATAATGTCTGAATTTATTTCTCTGAAGACTTGTTTGGGTGTGTCTGCTCATAGACTCAATCAGCTGCTGCAGGAGGATAAACACACAAACGTTTCATCTCCTTGATTTGCCACCAACCATTGTTCTGGGTGCTAGCCGATTTTTCTTTTAATTAAATATAATTTATCTAATCCTAATGGGAAACGTAATTATAGGATTTATTTTTTAATACTGTGATATCAGAATTGTTTTATGAAGAAGAGTAACATTTCCCCCTTAAGGGCTGTTTAAGAACAAGCAAACAAAATGAGAAAAAACCAAAGTACACTTCGCTAAAAGTAATAAATCTCAGACAAGAAGCTAAAAAAAGGCATCTGGATGTGTTGGAGCAGCAACACAGCTGAAAATTAATGATCAGTAAGTTGGTGCTGCAAGAGAGTGAATGCATTATGGATTTGAGGAGACGCCTATAGCTTATTAAATGTCAGCAAATTTTAGCATAAGCAGCAGAAAACCCTGATCAGAAAATGCAAAACGGTGCGTCCCGCGCTTGTAAGATGCGGTGCCAGAAAGGATGTGGGAACCATGTGTACAATTGAAATGTAAGAAAGCGCTTTTGCAAGATCAAGGTCTGGAATTGCGTGCTAAACTCCTTTAGTTTCTGATCGGAGGGATTTAAACGTTCTGCTAAGGCATGACTGTAGTCTCAGGGAGGGATTTGTCGTCTGGTAAAACCCTTGCATGAGAAGGTACGTGTGATTGTTTTAAAACATTTAAAACAAATAACATCCCTTCGCCCTCCCACTCGTTCTCACGCCTTCTTTTTTTTCCCCTAAACCCGAAAGGTAAGGCCTACTACTTGAATTGTAATGGAATAATATATCAAGTGAGTGATCACATCAGGCATGGACACTTACCAAATCACAGCGAGATAACTGTGAATAACTCTCTAGTTTCAACAATTTGCATGGCCATTAACAATTGATGGGTTTCCCTTAGAACCGCATTATCTGTGGCAGTGGGATCTATTCCCGAGCTCTGCTCCTGCATACTAAGTGCTGGGAGAAATTCTCAAAAGGGAGGGTAATAAAAAACCCGAGAGCAGCAAGGTGAAGGAGGCAGGTAGGAATTTCAAGCAACATTTTCACGCAACGTTTCTGAAGGTGGGGAAGTATTTCAGGCGATCGTGCGTTTTCATAACTGCTTCCCAGCCTGTGTTTCCCACTTTCCCTGCCTATTTTTTTAACTACAGTCCTGCAAGTTTTAATTCAAGCTGGTGTTAGGTTTCCCTTCACTGCTTGGTGTGGATCTGGCACGTGGATCAATTTAAGCAAGATTTTAAAGCACATTTTGTTTCAGTTTTGGACGGGACACGTGCCTTGAGGAGCTTTTGCGCGTATTTGACAAAAGATGAAACCGGTGCTAATTTTAGCAGGCCTAGATTGCTGGGTGGCTCTTTCATGGGAGTGATTTCGAGCTAGTGTCAAAGATGTGCTTTCCTTATGAGTATCGTGCCACCATATTAATAAACGCTTGACGCATCCCGTATTGCGAGCGCTTTCATCTCCGCCTGATGGCACTTCAGATCTTTCCAGATTCCTCCAAGTTGACTTTTCCAGCCCCAAATCTCTTTTTTTTCCCCCCCTTCTCTCTTTTTATTTCTCTTTGTGTCTCTCTTTCCTCTCCCCCTTTCGTTTCATGGTGCTGTTGTGGCAAGATTAAAGCGACTGAGTGAAGCGCGGTGGTGGGGATAGCTCAGGTAATCAAAGAGTGCAAGCGGTGGAGCTGTGTGAAGGCAAAGTAGGCGACACATCAAAGCTGGTGGGCACAGGCGCTCGCTGCTCTCACCTCTCCTCGTAAATGACCCCCTGGCCATAAACAGAGTTCCTGGGGTTAATTTGTGAGCTCACGCGTCCGCAAATGTGATTGCTTTTCTACACTCTTCCCAAAATTTAATTGCAGACAATGGTGATAAAGTTCTTCCTTTGTTCCTTGGTAGATAGCTTCTCCAGGCTTGGCGTGGGTAGATAGCTTCTCGAGGCTTGGCGTGTTAGGAAATAAGTACCTGAGTTGTTGACAGTGAGAGGTGGTCGTTTGCCTTCAGTTAAGAACAGCTCAGCACCTCGTCCCATCTGCCCATAAATGCAGTTTCTGGGTTGTTGTAGGTAGGGTGAGGAGGACTGGCAGATGTGAGCGGTGTCTTAGCTGCACCCAGCTGGGCCTCACGTGGGCAGAGATCCAGCGTGTCCTGTCTTGGCCGGAGCACCCATGGGCTGGTCAGGCAGCTGCTCTTTGCCTGCCCGCATGCAGATGCTGCTCCCCGAGCTCCGCATTCAGTGCGAGAGTTTCAGGAGCCCTCAGCTCAGGGGAAGCCTCAAATGCCCGTTTGTCTCGAGATCCCTGTGCACCTCTCTCGATGTGGAGCTAACCCATGGGGCTGGCTGTTTTCTCAGCTGCTGCCTCTACCCACGTTATCCTCTCCTGAGCCCTGCGGAGCTCAGAGGTTGAGCGTCCCACGGTTTGGATGGATTCTTGCTCTGTCTTTGTGCAAGGGGATCCTGGTTCTTGCCTTAACCGTTTGCTCTAAAGGTGTGAAAAAATCGTTACGCTTTGCACCTGACATCTTGCACAGCCTCCTTCACTGCTCCCAGCCTGCTGGTGTCCTTTTCGGTTACTGCTGCCAAGAACCAAGATAACCTGTGGAACCACTGGAACGCTTTTGGCTTTGTGTATTGAAGCATCAGCAAACTGCAGCAAAAACAGGTGCTCAGCTTTTGTTCGGATGGCCTCTAACGTGGTCCTTTCTAGCAAAAAGTTTCCTTACTCTTAGATTTTTCATTAAAAATTTCTCGTACAGGTCATAGTAAAATAATTAACGATGAGTTTGTCTGTGCTGTTTGGGTATAAAACTGGAGATCTACGGATTTAGAGATGCCGGTGTGATCCCAGGTTGACCTGTTGGTGTGGTTACTGGTTGTAGCAATAGTTCTTATTTACTTTAACTTTAGTCTCAGGGTGACTGTGTTTCACAATAATCAATGTGCTGATGACTGTAATTGCGTTTTGTGGTACCATGGTCTTATAATTAACTGACTGGGCTAATAAAGCATGGAGTCTAAGGAGTATTTGTAAACAAACTTCATTAGGAAATAGGTTGAGAACAGGCACTGGCAGAAGAGGAGACCCATCCTCAGTTTCAATAATTGCACACGTGGAAACCTGGAAATGAACAGCAAAGCACGGAAACCATCCGACTGCTACTTACCTTGCGTTTGCTGCTGCACCGTGTCTTTAGAATCTCTCTTTGAGAAGAATCCTTCCAGAACCAGGCTCCCCACTGCAATGAGATCCCGCGTAGACAGTTTTCAGTCTGTTTTGCAGAACAAGAAATTGTCGTCAGGCATGATGTTGAAAACCAAATTTACAATGGAGGGCTGGTATCGGCCTTAAGTAATAAGTGTCTATTGTCACCCTGTGACTGGGTCTTAATGCAGTTAAAATGTAAAAAGGAAACCACCATTGAAAATGGGAAATAGGTTTCCTAGTGTTGCCTCTGGGCAGGGCGGATGGCTGACATCTGGCTGCTGCTGGAAAGTTGGCTGTGTTTTAGCGTCCTTTTAAAACTATGTCCCAGTTTTGCTGTCGTGTTGGACATGCTTTGCATGCCTCCCTCTGGTTGTGTCCCTGTGTTTCACAGAATCACGGAGTGTTAGGGGGTGGAAGGAACCTCGAAAGATCGTCCAGTCCAACCCCCCTGCCCGAGCAGGGCCACCTAGAGCAGATCACTCAGGAACATGTCCAGGTGGGTTTTGAAAGTCTCCAGAGACAGAGACTCCACCACCTCCCTGGGGAACCTGTTTGAGTCCTTTGTCACCCCCACTGTAAAGAACTGTTTCCTTACGTTTCTGATGCATGTTCCTTATTTTAGGCGTGGAATCTGGCCCTGCACGCTCTGCCAAGCCATTTGGGAGCATGTTGTATGAGTCTGTCAAGGTAACAGTTGAAGGATTTGGCCTCTTTTGGATTGTTCCTTTATTTTGAAGTCACCAGAAATCACTTTATACCTCCTTGCCTTCTGTCTCCTCTTCCCCCATCTTCAAGCTACTTAACTCTTAATTACCGATTTTCCAGGCTGATTCTGCCTCTGTGTCTTTAACAAAAGTAGCATTAAATCCTGCTGCCCTCTCCTCCAACCCCTTCTTTTTAAGCTTTTGGTTATCTGCAAAGTTTGATATTAATGTCCGAGGGAAGCACATATGCGAGGAGCCTTGCTCAGAAAACACCAGCCCTGGGCAACGGACTCATGAGTGGCTGTGCTTACAGCAGGAGCTCAGAGGGGAGAGGGTCTTTCAACAGCTACAGTTCATGCATTTGCTTCCTACCTGCTGGTTTCAAACATTATTAATTTTTATGCATTTGTGGTGTTTAATTAGAAGCAGAGCTGCTTACAGCAGCGCTCGCAGAGATTGCTCCTCCTCCTCTTCCCTGAAACACAACAAATAGGCATCTGGTATTTGTTTTCTATAACACAATCCTCATAAAATGAAGAGTAATAAAACATAATTATCTGTAAATGCTTGTTTTATCAGCCTAATCTGCCTTGTTTAGGTCTATTTGTAAGATAAAGGATGCCTTTGGATGGTTTTAGCCCTTCTCCAAGTCAGCAGAGAATTGGTTATTGCAGTGTCTTAGACCCTGGTGTGTAAGGTAGGGTGAGTGCGCGCACAGGACAGCGCTGGGGGATCCCTAGGGGTGGGAAGAGGCTTCTTCTGTTTCTTTTGGGAAGTCTTCCCTTCCTAACAATGGCTTTTATTTGAAACCTTTGTCAAAGTAAGAGGGAGGAAAATCTGTGGGCCACAAGAGCAGGATCAGCATTTCAGAGCTGTGGGTCCTAAATCTGGGTTTGAGCCCTTTCTGTACGCTGCTTATCCCCGAAGGACAGTGACGCACGTCCACCTTTGTGCTTGGGTGTGTGTTGAGGATTCACTGATACCGCCCTTCAGCCTTCAGCTTGCTGTAACCCTGCAAAAGCCACCACATGCTAGGGGTTTTTTTTCCTGGGAAAATGTGAAGCTAGCTCATTCAAGCCGGTTTGATATTAAAGCGACACATGTGAGTGGCTTGTGGCTGTCCCAAAAATGAAGTGTGAAAAACAAACCCTTTTAGAAAACTCAATCTAAGCCTATTGTTTGTTATTTTTCTTTAAAATAGTAATAAGCAAAAAATCCACTTTTTTGGTACTGAAAACTAAAAGCTACGGGGTTGCAAGGCTTCTTCAACTGCAGCGTACTTCGGAAGATATTTGTTTTGACCCTTGTTCTTCTTTGCACAGTTAATTAAAGTGATAGAAGGGAAAATACAGCTTCGCTCGGCTTTTATGTGAATTGTAGCCTTCTGAAAAGCAGGTATGACTTAGGTATTGCTTTCCCTCCGCAAGGCGAGCTTTGTAATTTTGAATCTTGCTTAGCGGTTGCTTTTGTTCTTCGGCGAGTCTCAAAACCAATGAGATGGGGAGCACGTGACAAATTGCTGGATGATACACCCTCGCAGAGAGGGAAACGTCCCCCTCTTGAAGTGCCTCCCTCACTCTTCTGGTCTGCAAAGGGGCTGTGATGATGCAGCCGTGGGCACTGCGACCCGCTGCTGGGCTGGGAGATGCTCCCGCAGCAAGCCCTGCTTCCTGGGCAGCAGCGGGCTGTGGGCACGTGCTCAGCTGCCTCTGCCTTGTGTTGGAGTAATTTCCTCAAGATACGTTTTCCTTGAGATCTGCTTTTCTTGTCTCTTATCTGAGGAGACTGCTGTAATCTTTGTGATGCTGCCTTTAGTAGGTTAACAGCGCTCTTGTGGCTGCTCTGGGTCGTTAGTCAGCAAAGGGCCAGCAGCAGAAGCAAAGGTGTTGGAGGCACCCGGCTGCCTTATGCGAGCTTCCATTATTTTCCACGGCCAGAAGTCTTTGATCTGTCCAGATTGAAGCCTGCTGTGCTCCAGAGAAGCAGAGGGTGGGGGCCAGATTGAAGGCTGACATGTAAGTGTCCTTTTGCAGCAAAGTCTTGGGTCGTATATGAGCGAAGTGTTTTGTATATGTCAGCAGCTGCAGAGTCCAGCTGCAAGTCAGATCATCTGAGGTGTATGACACACCAACGTGCTGTAATGTAACATTTAGTTTTTCACGCAAGGACTGGAATGTGTCTTTCTTTGTTGTTTATTTTTTTTCCCTGGGGTATTGCTTCTCTTATGTAGAGTTGGGAGATATCTCCCTGGGAAAGTCTACTGCTCCTAAATTAACGTCTGCAAAATATTCTGAGGCCGGATGCATTTACATTCACAACAACATCATTGTGTTTCAGTTTGTGTAGCTTCTGATTCAGACTCCTCATGTCTCCAGAATAAATGGGCTGTGCTTTACCAGTGTACATGTGTGTGTGGAAACACCCCCTTCCCAAGCCATTAGCTTCAATCCTGCTGTCGGTGTGATGTGGACTCGTTATTTGTTCTCTTTCTGCTTGTGTGCAGAGTGGTAGCATTGGGGGCATTTTCTTTTAAACGTGACATCAAGTGAAATCCTGTTATTTGCACACATTCTGTGACACGCGTCTCCAAAGTATCTAGGCAACCTTTATGCAGATGACACTTTTAACTCAAAACTCTTCCATCATTATGAATATGATCTTGTGAAGAGAAGTACGGTGAAAAAGCGGGGGGAGATAAGAGCTGGCTTGAACCCACTTTGGGCACTTGCGAGTCTCTTTGTAGGAAGTACAATACACTGAAGACCTCTGCTGCCACACACTTCAAGCTGTTGAGCTTGGACAGGTAGGGGGAATCTCCTGGCTCTGCCAGAGCTGGTGGTAGAGGTGCCACAAAAAGGGGATTTCAGGGCCTCTACAACCTGATGCCAAGTGGTGGACTTCCCTCTCTGGTTCTCTGGTCCAGGCTCAAGAAGATGAGTGCTCAAAAATGTCTGCAGCTGCAGCCCTGGGAGGTATGTATGGTCAGAAAGCTTTTGAGTTCAGCTGTGCCTCTCAGAAAACAAGAGCTGAATGGGAGGCTCAAAAGACTTGAAGAGGAAGCCACCATTGCTCTATCAGTTTATTTTCAACCCATCAAGGAAGAAGTAAGGAATACTCAGAAGAGATTCTTTGAATAAAGGCATATCATGGGGTTAGACGTGACCATGACCTGTCAAGAGTTTAGATCGAGCAGGCACTGCTGCCGCAGCGGTGTGATCTCTGGTTGGCAGTTGGTCTCTGAAGTCTCAGCCACTCAGATACGCTGCACAGGGCGTGATGTGGCCCCAGAGTTGGTGGCAAGCTGGGCGCCATCACTTAGCGTAGTTCTGGCTTCGTTAGATCACGCAGGCATCCTCCAGGTGGGAGGTAATGCTTGTGTAAACACCGCACCACGTGCTGTGGGAGGTGAGTCCCTTGGCCTCTCGTTTGCGTGATGGTGTCAGCCCAAATCCCTGTGACAGCGGCAGCGTCTTCCCACACGCAGCTGGGCTGTCCCAAGTGAGGAGACCGAGCTGGTGATAGGAGCAATGGCAGGTACCATATGCCACTGTCACCCCAGGCACTGGGTTTTGGGAGATGGTGGCCTCAGGCAGTTAACCGAGGTTGCCCGGGAAGCCGGTGCAGAACAGAAAATGAAGCTCAGGTTTCTCAGACTCCCACTCCTGAATCCCCTTCCCCATCCTCGCGTCGCTCCTCTGATCTTTAGCAATAGCTGAGCCTGATTGACAAGCAGTAGCAGGACGTGAGCATGGCTGTTTCTTAGGGAGGGCTGGAAGGGAAAAGTTGGGAATGTCATAGACAAATCTTTGAAGTGTGGGGAGGAAGAAACTCGATTTCTGTGTTTGAATGGTTTGGGCAGTAAGCAAAAGCTTCCTGTCGGCAGGCGAGACACCTGCGTTTGTAGCCAGAGGTTGGTTGTGCAGAACAGTGTGATTCCTTGCGAGATGTTTTGGGGGCAGCGGGGAGGAATCGCATGCACTAAACCAAAAATCATACTGTAATTGGATCAAGTCCGTGGCGTTGCTGGCAATGTATGCAGAACTAGAGACTCTGCACTTGTCTGCTGCGCAAGACAAGCCTTCTATATTTATCAGGTTTTGCTGGTTTTGTGACACGCCATGTTACGCTGCTGTTAAAAAAAAAATAAATCTATATTGGTTCCTAAGTATCATTGTTGCTTCATTCTGGGATCAATTGTACCAGACCTTTCTCATTGACTCTGACCTCACTGCGTTTAAACTGGAAATTGCAAGTATTTGTTGTCTAGGGGAGCACAGAACAGTGGTGGCAGGGTTTCTGTTTCTGTTGATGGTCTCCAGCTCTATAGGATCCCTTTCCTCTGCTTGGAGGAGGTTCTCTATTTCCTTCTGAAGCCACAAAGAGCAGCTGCCGCTCTGGATTCCCTGTAGGACCAGGACTAAAGTCTGCAAGTGGGACTTGCTAGCAGAGGCAGCGGGCGGCTCCTCAGCTCTCTGCAGCTTCATCAATTGCAGGGAAGCTGGTGGGGCCAATTAGCAGAATAATAAGTGTTTGCAGCCTCAACAAAGAGATAGAATATATACTTTCAAAGACGTGCTTGTTTAAAATAGTACCCACCTCGTAAGAGGGTGAAAATAGTTTTCACTGTTGTAGACGTAGCACCAAAGTAAGAAAGAAAAGCCAGGCAGCTGTGGAGCGCGGTGCAGTGAGTGGAGCTGCGGGTTTTGTTTTCTCCAGCTCCGTTTCAGCTGAGCAGTTTTACTGTACATCGGCTTCTTCGTCTGCAAGATGGGATTGCAGAATTTTCAGAAGTGCTTCATGAGCCTCAGACAGAAGGTATCACATAAAGCTACTCCTGTTCCTGAATCGGGGGTTCGGGGGAGCTTTGGGTAATATTTTACATGTATGTAAACGGTGTTCCAGTACATGGGGAAAAATAGCATGGGATGTTTACAATTTTTTCTTTCAGATGTGGTTTTGTCTTTCTAAGGCCGTGCCCAGAGCTGTTCACAAGTGGCCTTCACGGTTACTTAAGAAATGGGGAAAGTATATATATTTTTTTTAATGGGCTTTACACTTCCAGGCACATTGGTGATTTCAGGTTAAGGGATTTAATTGATGGTAAGACTGGGTTGGTGAGACAGGGAGGGGATGCTTAGGAAGTCTCATTTTTGTTTAAGCCAGCTGTATGTATAATCTTGACTTCATTTCTCTACTACAAAAAAATAAACCCACCTTCTTGGACCTCATCGTTAATGACAGGTTTGCCTGTCATGAGGATGCTGCTGGTAAGTATCCCAGCAGAGTGGTGTTTCTTTGTGTGACCGCGGTGTCTGTGGGTTGCTCACGAAAGCTGAGATGGATATTGGCTACTCTGATCTTGCCTATGTGCATAATTACAGGGCAGTGACTGTCAGGTGGATAGCATTGCGGGTAGTTGGTGTGGAGAATAAAGCAACAAGGTAAACTGAGCCCTGGTAGCTCACTTGGGACAGCACGGTGGGTTGTTATTACATCGTGGTGGGTGAAGCTGCCAAGCAAGTACTACTGTACAATTAAGTGGGACTGTTAACGGCATGACTGAGCCAATTCATTAATGACAATGGTGTATTCTTGTGGCTGCTTTCCCTTACAACTGCTGGGTGAAGATACTCAGGGGAAACGAGGCCAGTTGGAGGAAAGGAGACTCCGAAGATCTGGTACAGATGTGGTGACTTTCTTTAAGCCTTTGTTCTCCGATTCACCCGAAAGGTAGTTGTTTCCTGGATGGGTTTTGTAGAAACCTGTCAGTTCTCTGTCAGAGCAACATGCTCCTGATAAAATACCTGCAGCTGTTCCTGGGCAACGGCTTGTTGGGTGGGTTGGAAAGAAGTGGAGGGAAGGGCAGAGTTAGTTCTGTCAGGTGGAGGCTTCCCTAAAAAGGGACTGAATCAAGGCAACTGGTGTCCTTTGGCAGAGCATATTCTCAGTTATCGGTGTTTTCGTAGGCAAATTACAGTAAACTGCAGGGGCATTTGAGATAGAAAAATGCATTGGCAAAGATGTCATCATTGGGCTTTCAAAGGAAAGCCCAACTGAAGAGCTGGAGGCTGCAGGCGCTGCAGTATTTCGGTAAGTGTAGGCAAAGTTGTGGTCTGACCCAATTCAGATTATGGTTATTAGCGTCTGTGGTAGGAATTAGTCTGTCGCTGGACCTGGTAATTTTTGGAGTTAGAGGAAGATAATAAAGAAGACCCTGAAGCAACTTGCTGCTAGAAAGTAGTAGCAGGAGAGGCTTAGAAAAAAAACAACGCAGATTTTGTTACACAGTAAAATACAGCCCTGTAGTAGGGGGTATATTCACAACCAAGGGCGTCAAGGTTCACACTTCCTACTGTAAAAAACCCAGAGCGAGTCTCTGGTTGAGCTGTGCTGGGGCGTGCGAGGTGACCTCTGCCCTGCCAGGGTGGCTCAGCTCCAAGGCTGGATGTGCGTTGGGTGGGATGTCTTCTGGGCATCAAGAGAATCAGGGTGAGCTTAAGGAGATATCAAGGAGATAAAGGTTGTGTGTGAAAGCCCAAGGCTGGAAGGCAGGGGAAAATAAAGCGTTTGCAGAGCAATACTGTATCATCCAGTGCCACACCTTTTTCTTCTCCCTCAGCTCTGTTTCTTCCCATGTTTGCTAGAAGTGGGGTTACACTGTTTTGGCTTGGGTAGGGAAGGTTACTCTTGGTTTTTAATGTGACGGATAAACTGTAAACCACATGGGCAACAACATACTTGAAACAAATACATCTGCACCAGAGGTGCTCACCATGGCTTGGGTGGAACACATTCGCATTGACCTGGAGGGCTTCTGGTGCACGGGCTCTAGCACCTCAATTCAAAAGCAAACTAAATCTGAGAGCTTCCAGTGCCGGATGGTGTACCACAAGCACGTGATTTCAAAGCACAAACTTGTGTGAACTCACCCCGCTGGTCCAAATTTCCTTAGAAATCAAAATAAAACGCTTAAGTGTGATGATTCGAGGCAGATCCGTCAGGGTTTGTGCTGCGCCAGCTCTCCACTGGGGTATCCAAACTCAGGTCAGATGCCATCTCACCTGAAACCAGGATGGAGGCGGAGGGGTCGTGGTGGTCAGGGAGATGCCTTCTGCACCACAGGCTCCCTGGGCACCGCAGCCAGGCCTTGGGAAGAGCCCAGGGCACCCAAGCCCTGAACTTTAGCAGGTGACGCCGGTTTAAAGATTGCGTTTTTAAGCAAATGACTTTGGTTTTAAACACGGTAAAAGTGGTGTGCAAGATGTGGTTTTAAACAGAGTATGTTTGTCTCGTGGCCCTTCAGCAGAGAGTTTGTCCGTGTAATCATTTCAGTTAAAGGGCCTTGTTTTCCATCTCCCTGCTGTTGGAGGCTGATCCAACATGCAGCGCACGTTTCTCCTCTTAAATTAGGCCCTGGAAGTTTTGACCTCTAGCATTTCATAGTAGCTTGTAAATTATGTATGGAAATGTTCTGTATCGTTAACCGTATGAACTCCGTGGAGATGGGGCGTCTGAGTTGCTTGGTTGGTACCAAGTTTGGGAATGTTCCCCCTTTCCTTCCCAAACTTGCAGCATGATGCTATTTTACACTCACTTACTGCATTGAAGAATAACTTTTGTTTGTGCGTGCTGAAAACCTGGAGTTGTTCTTTGCCAGATTAATATAATGGATCACTTGAAAGAATATTGCCTAGTATTTATTGCTGCTCGCAAGAGGATAATTTCAATAAGAATTTATCATATTTATTCAGCAGCAGGCTAATAAATTCTGATTTGTTTAAACAAAGACTGGAGGAAGAACCTGTTAAATTCTTATGGTTATATTCATTGCAGGCATAAGCTACTCCATTTCACTCAATGTTCTCATACCTGCTTATGTCACCAATTAATTTGGCTCTTAATATCTTATTTTCAGCACTTGTCTTTCCTTCCTGCAGGTGCTGCAAGTCATGTTCATCCCCGATGTAAGTCTGTTGTGGATAATGGCATCTCTGATGCTTTCTGGCTTTCGATGGGTTTGATTTGTTGTTGCGGAAAAGTCTAGAATAAGGGAAAACACGATCTGATATGCTGAACTTGAATCTGGGAAGGTCTTGAATACGAATTCTCCTGTGCTGTGTTTGTGGCTTTGAATAGTTCACCCAATCTGTCTTTTTTTCCCCCCTGATTTAAATGCAGGCTCAATGCTTGCTGTGTGAAAGGTTCCGTTTTACTATCTAGACAATGTTGGCGTATGGAAAGTGGGTGCAAGTACATCGGTAGTTCGAGATCTTTGTGGGGGAAAAAATATCTAAAAATAAAGAAACCAGAAAGGAAATTAGTGGCCGAACAATGACGGGAGCAGATGTGCAAAGGTGAGGGGTACATACTGATGTCACACAAGCATAAAGCTGCATGGTTTTCTGGTCTGCCTTGCTCTGCTTGTGTGGGACGTCGCTTCAGGAAGCCAAAAGGATGCTGTGAAAAATAAATGCTCGTAAGAATAAAAGCTTTCATCCAAACTGAAATTTCTTGCATCAAAGTGAAATTTGCAAAGCCATGCTCTGTATGGGAGTGGGTGTGCTCTGAGCCCCTTGAGTATGTTAAGTCTGGTGGCGTGATTTGGGTGTCTGTGTGTGTTCAGAACGGAGGTGTAGATCATGTTTTTCGTACGCACTTGAACATATGCACCTTTTCAGTGGAACTGAATACGCTGTGGCTTTCTCTGTGCTGCTGGTTGTCATCCCACCAACTCGGTCTCCTTTCTTTGCATTTAATCATCTTTAGAATTAGGCCACTGCGGGCTCTCTTGAAACGACGCGCACCTCCTGTGTTAGCTGTGGCAACCAAACAAACCCACACAGACTGAAGAGTTGGTCTTACAGAGCAGAGGTCCCACAAACAGAAAGCTCAGCACGTGAAACGCAGTGGGGGTTGCCAGGTTTGTTCGTGATCATTTCATTAAATCCTTTTATCAGACCCAGCCGTAGCAGTGAGAAAAGCAGCACAACCCAACCCCAGAGTCCAGGGACGCTGGAAAGCGTGAGAACTTGGAAAGCTCTGCCACGGAGACTGTCGTGTTTGAATCTGCAGAATATGTGTGGAGGGTTAATAACGTTCAGGAGGTAAATGCGATGGTGGTGGTGACCTTTTCTGTGGAGAATAAAGCCAAGGAATGCCATGGTTATTAACCTAAAAAGGCCCACTAACAGCTGTTGGCTTTCTAGGAAATGTTTGCGTGTGTTGGTGGTTTCTTTTCCATTACAAATGGATTTTTCTGCGTCCTGGGAGTGAATCACAAGTCCTTTTTTCTTCTCTGTTTTTAATTACAAAGTAAAAGAAAGGAAATGTTTTTTATAGGAGTGGTTGGAAAGCTGAGCAAGCCATAGGAGATACATAAACTGGAACAGATTCAATGAGCCAAGTGACGGAAGTGATGGATTCCCGTGCCTTCAAATCCTTGACAAAAATTTATTAACATGACTAATATGTCGGTTTCTTAATGTGACCTGCTCTTGCATTGCAAATTATTTTATGTGGGCACTACCCTTTCTGAAGTCCAGGGTAAAACAAGGCAGCCAGCGTCTTGATCTTCGCGATTAGAAGTAGTATTAGAAGCACGGGGCTGGTGCAGCGCTTCATATGGCTTAAAATTATCAGGCAACAGGGAGCTAGAGGAGATCTGGGCAACTTTTTATACTTTAAAGCCTACCAATATACGCTTAAACCAGCTGGGCATGCTTTTGTCTGTGTGATCTTTGGGACTGCAAGTGGTTATGTGCCTGGTGACCTTCTGCAGGCAGCACTTACCTGGCAGGCTTCAGGTTGCTTGTGCAGTTAGTATTCATCGCCTCGATGCTAGGGGCTTTTAATTGCTTTTGTGTCTGGATTGGTGGCAGGGCTCTGTGATTTATCAGCCGTATTATTTGCATGACATTAATGCTGGAAGAGTGGCGTCGGAACGGAGACGCTGTTGTGCTGGAGCTCCTGGATGTATAGATGGTACAAGACGGGGCTCCCAACAGAAAGCTGCTGTGGCTGGCTCCATCTGCAGATCTGCTTTAAAAAAAAACACAACAGAGAGACAAAGGTTGATGTGCAGTGTTCAAAACTTGAGCTTTTTATTCTGATTGATGTTTTCCTGCAGGGCCTCTCTGTTAAAATAGCTGGAGGTAGTTTTAAACGGTGCTCTCCTGCTTCGTCAACAAGGAGTGAACCACAACACCAGGATCAGTTGCGTGGAAATACCCCCTCCCTCCCTCCCTCTGTGCCGCTGGTGGAGAGACGGGGGTGTGATGGGGGAAGCTGGAGCTTGGCTGGCACTGCTGCAGCTACTGCTCTGCCCAGGAAGCCCAAATGTTCCTCTGCGATGGGATGGGAAGTTGAACTTCTTTGGTGTTCAGATTAAAATAATGATGGAATCTGCAAAAAAGCAGAGTTTGTGACTGTCGGTTTGGGGTAACTGATTTACTTTGAGGACGAGGGCAAGGAACGGAACTGGTCACTTTGGCAGATTCTGATTGTGCTGATCTGTCCTTGCAGCAGGAGATGTTTTGCTTTCTCTCCTAGCTCCACAGGAGTACTGAGGTATGTGGCTTTGTTACAAAATCGAGATAACGAAGCCGAGTGGCCTGCCTGGTGTTTCTGTAGATGTGTTTTGCTCACTAACCCCATCTGAGCCTTGCTGCAGGGTGGAGATTACTGCACGATGTGGATTTTGGCCCTTACCTCTTAGCGTGGGACAGGGGAAGGTGGCACCGAGTGTGCACCACCGTCCTTGGATCTGGGAGCCTCCTTTCTGCCCGTGACCAAAAACTGGCATCAGGATCATAAGCGGAGGTTTTACTGGTTGTGCACCTGAGCGGCCAGCCACCAGGAGTAGTGTTAATGAGTGTTTATGACCCTTCCTGGTGCCTTCAGTGGTTTTGGTGCGCTAAATGGACCCCTTTTTAGTGCTGCTTTGAAAAGAGACAAACTATTTTTGTTTGATTGCTCCCGATTTGCACCAAGTGTGCCGTGACCTCTGCCGGTCGCTGTGCATTAACAAACTTCTTAAAGGTTTTACGGACGCTTTCCATTAGCTGTTGTCGTAGCTGTTGCCATGAATATTTAATGTTGAGAGCGGTACTTTTCTTCTTATTGTTATTCTTTTTTTGGTTTCTCTGCTCCACCAAAAGTGGATATTCACCCTCAGAGCAGGCAGCGGTCAGTGCGCCCTGCACACCCCGCTTGCACCTTCCTCTTCACTCCCTCCCTTTTTCAGCTCTAGCCGTGACAAAGTTTACCCTAATGCCATAGTGGCCTTGATTTTTATTTTCTTTTCTTTTTATTTTCTTTTCCTCCTCCTTTTTATCTACAGTTTTGCAAGGACCTAAACTTCTCCTCCCCCTGACCCCCTCCTCCACGGCCCCTGGGGTGCGGTGCTGTTTCTGATGGGATTTGCAGTTGAACTTCACTGGAGCACAATGGCCGTCCCATGCCTCGCCTGGGCGCCGGGGGATGAATTCCCCACGCTTCATGGGTCGCTGGCCCCTCTTTATCTGCAGCAGAAACAGAGGAATGCCTGCGAGGCGGAGCCGCTTCTGGTGGTGCACGCGGATCCACCGCGTCTGGGGCACCCCCTGAGCATTTAATTTCTCTGCTGAAGATAACACAGCTTTTCTGATTTATAGCCCAAGTTCTCTTTGCTAGTAACTCATTTGATGAATATTTTTTCCCCTTGTCATCTTTCCCTGTCTGTGTTGCCTCCTGTCCCCTGCTTCTCGTGCGCATCCAGCATCTCTGTGTGTCCACATTTTGCTCTCGAGGAAGGTTCTCACTACTTCTAGAAGGAAGAGGGGGGCATGCCCAGGACATCTGGGCAAAGGTGGGGATGGTTTGGCATTAGAATAAGTTTAGCTAAATAACGCACGGTGTCTGCTTGCGTANTTGTTTTCAGTGATTTGTAGATGCAGGTACACCCAGTCCTAAATGGGACAGCCTTGCTGTTTAGCATCGGTGCTGTCTGGAGTACGAGAAGCCTGCAAGAGGGAGCCCTGCAAACATACCAGAGCCGTGAGCTGCTACGTACAAAGGGCAAAACTGCCACCGTTGGGTTCGGCTCCAGGTGCGTATCTCCTTTACTGTGACTTGGGAGGTAAAGCCCTTGAGTTCATCCTACCGCAGTCGCTGATTAATCGGTTTCTGCGTGTGCATGTGCTCCTGATGTGTAGGTGGCCAAATCTGTCTGAACACCCCAGCGAGGGCTTTTTGCAGAAGCGGGTTCCCAGCACTGCTGTGCTCCGTTGGTGCCCTTCAGGAGCCTGTGCCAGGCGTTTGAGTTTTTGAGGCTTGAGAGTAACCAAATTGCACGCTGTAACTGAGAATGGACACAGTTACCTCAGCCGTGGTCCACACTGGCAAGAACACAGGTAGAGAGAGGATGCTGCATGCCTCATCTGTTCGGAGAAGCCTTGTGCTGCTTGAAGGCATCTTCCTGCTGGGGATTGTATCAGCAGGTCTCTTTTTCTAGTTGTTAATCTAGGGGCCTTTGGTGAGCTGAGTTATAACCACATGTCCTGGATTGGTCCTTGGGTGGGAAGTGAAGAACGTGTGTGGTGGTAGGAGGAAGGCTTGGAGGCAAAAGAGGCGTTTCCTTCACCATCATCCCTATGACTGGAGCAGCCACAATACTTTGCCCTCCAAAGCCTCATGCAAACCCTCTTGCTTTGGTCGCTGTACTTCTGAAGCCAAGCTCAACCTGATCGATGGAGAGTTTGAAAACTGTTTGCAGGTTGGTTCCCGAAGCCTGTGATCACAGTCGTGACATTACAGGTGTCGTAACTCCGAAGGCCCCGTCTGCCTAATGTCCCTCTTGGGCCACTTCTCCGGGATGTCAAGAGTGAAATGGTCAGTTCTGAACACAAGTACCAAGCAGTGGTTGGGGGTGGAGGGCTGGGGCCTGAGATGGCAAAGCTCTTCTCGTGTTGTAGCCTCCTCGGGGCAGCACTGGATTGTGATGGGGGTGAGCCCGGACTGTGCAAAACCTACTTAAAGTTGCACACTTTGCTCCGCAGGTCAGTAATAGCTACAAGGCAGCAAATGCATTTGTTCTAACTCCCTGGGATCCAGATTAGCTCCTGTCCGTGCAGATCTACCCAGGCAGCAGCAGCAGCAGCAGCTCACCACAGCAGTTGCCGACGTGTACACGTGTGGGTGAGGGAATGGGGGCTGCTGGTGTGCCCCTCGGTCCGGCCCCTGTGCCTTTTGCTGGGGAGGGAGGGGGAGAGAGAGAGAAAAAGAGACAGACAGCATCTGCAAGGGGAGGGAGGTGCTGCTGGTGTCCTGCAGGCATGGCGAAGTGCGCAGGAGGAGCGTGAGCCGTGTTGTCAGTGAATATTTAACCAGGGCTTCAGGTTTTTCTTTCTAAGAATAAAGAAGATGATGTTTCTTGGGTGGAGAATTGCTCAAAAGTGTGAAGCGTTACTGGAAAGCAAGTGGTGGCTGTAGCGCAGAGCTAAAGCTTGCTGCCTTGGCCAAGCAGAAAGCCTTTGTCTCCTCACGGGTACCCCCTAGCACCCATGGGATGCTTCTGTGCCGGGTCAAACTGATGCAAGTCATTTTGTTTCCTATGGATTTAGGGAGTGGGAACCTGCGAATGGTATTTTTGCCTCCCTCTTTGTGCTGAGAAGTGGGCTGGAGCTGGGGTGTGGCTTTCCTGGAGGTGAGCTGGGCTGTCTCTTTGCCCAGCATAAGACTTTTAACCTGCAATCTGTGAGCTGGACATGCATAACGAAAAGGTGCTAACAAGCTCCTATCTTTTTAATTACCTTGATATGACATGCACTGGAAACAGCAAGACTTTCCCACTCTTCCCTGTCCTGTCCCTGCGGGGGAAAACGTCTCTGATTGCTTAAACTTGGTTTTCCCTAAATGAGAGTTTACAAGCAATCGGGATGCTTCCGTCGTTGCTCTAGCCTTTTATTCAAGATAATATTAAGAGACATCATAACATCACAGTGTCAGAGCAAACAAAGCGCTGTGTAATTTTACCCCATATTAATGCGGAGCGTCGCAGATGGTGCTATCATTAGACAACAATCTATAAAAACGGCCCATGAGACAAAGCCCTGGCACAATTATTTATTCTTCAATTATTTATTCAGCCCTTTAGGATGTGTAATACTGACAGACAGCACAGAATGTACTGCCTACCAATTTGCAGTTCTTGACTGACTGAGTCCTCTGTCGTCGATGGAATAAAACATGTCTGGGGGGAGGGTGATGTAGCGTGGCTCCGGGGTTCATTTTTTGCCTGTTTTCCTGTTTACTGCGTGGCTTTAAGGCTATCTCTTTCAAGCAACCTCCTCCACTCCAATGTTCGTCTTTTTATTTCAGTTAATTGCAGGGAAGGCTTAGCGATCTCAACCCAAGGTTTTTAATCCCTTGTGTGTTTGGAGCCGGGGGTTGGTTTCCCTGTGGGGCTAACATCAGCTGGCCAGCCTTGCGGGGCGGACTAATTGGGCGGGCGCCGGCTCTCCTGCCAGCCCCGTCAATCTGGGGAGCTCTGCTCTCCTCGGCAATTGATGGTGCTGCGGATTCTGCACGGTGGGAAGCAGGATGGGACCCGTTGGTTTCCAGTTGGATTAATGGGCAAAGATGCAGGCGTGTTTGGTTAACACTCTCCAGCCCAGACATCTCTTGCTGTTGCCACGTCTATTGCTGTTGCAGCGGCAGTTTTGGAGAGGGATTTATCACCTGCCAAATTTTTACTGTTGTTTCAGCAAGCGTCAGAATGATGTCACTGCCACCAAAAGGAGAGCATCTGCCTCGGACCGTACCTTTGCCTCCCCTGTGATAAGACAAATGTTTCTGTGGTTGCCCAGTGAACCAGAACTGCAAACTGATCTGGTTTAAAGATAAGGACTGGTTTAGGTTTAGGCTTTAAGTGACTATGAAACTGCTTAAGTGTCATTGTCCAGAATGGCTCACGTTTATCTGGAAAAATCCTCCTACGCAGCTGTCTTATATTAACAGTAACTTGAATTCTGTAGAGTTTTAGAGTCCCAATAAAATGCAGATTTATCTGGCACAAGCGTCTCCTTTCTCTTTCCAGTGTCTGTTGGCTAGGTTCATCCCTTTGGCAACCGTATTGTCAAAGCTCCTGTCGCTGTACTGAAGCACACCTGAATCTTCTGCCCCAAGGGTATCCTTCTCTACTCTTGGGTTGGTTTTAGGTTG
>WEIS01070655.1:0-15289 GCA_013389965.1 Todus mexicanus
TATCCTGAAACGTTTTTAATCCATCTTTCGCTTTAAGCAGAGACGGCATCGCCACCGACGATGATACGACAGTGACAAAGGAGGGCTGAAACTCAGACCCAAATTGTTATTCCCCTCAGCTAGGCAGTTATGCACAAGAAACACTGCTTGTAAACACTTCTTTGTCAAACACTCAATTACAAGCTGCTTTATGAACAAAATGAGCCAGTCGCAAGGAAAGCAAGAGACGAAAATGGGGAAGCAATCTAAAATGGCATGCAGCCATTACACCACCGCGTCCCCCAGTAATGCTCAGGGCTGCATTATCAGCCCCTGGCACAGGAGAGCACGGACACATGCCGGGAAAACACCAAATTCAGCTTTTCAGAGTGGGGTTCAGGTTTTGCGGATCTGGGCTCTGTTCTCTACTGTAGGGATTATTTCCTCTGTGGTAAAGAAAGAATAACTTTCTTATTTTTATATTCTTGGTTTTGGCAGTATGCACCTGGAAGAAAAAGAGCACTGGTACAAATGTGGAGTAAGTTTAAAAAACTCAGTTCAGGTTCAGGCAACACTTTTAATATGATTTGTTTCATGTCATCCCTGTTTACACCTTTATATACTGAAATTGCTCCACACTGGGAGCTGCAAAATAACTGGAAAGCACATTGATTTCTTTTCATGCTCAAGCTGCAGATGTGCACCTTCGATCCTAAAGGACTGAGACACTAACTCCAAAAAGACATCTATGACTGACACCACAGCTAATATATGTCATGTTAAATTAAAAAATATTGCCCCGTGGCCACTCAAAAGTTTAGAGAACCATCAGAAAGACAACTATATGAGATCCAGCACCACCTTCCAGGAGGCTGCAATATTACAGCATCAGAGGGCTATTCATCACGGCACTGTTATTCTAGCTGCCCTGGACAGCATCCACTACTTGATCCATTACCTCGTCCTTGGATTCTTTTAGCAATATTATTCCAGCGGATGAGGTTTCCCTTGGAAAAGGTTTTTTCCTTGTTTTTACTATTCAGTGTCAATGAGTCAAGCAAGGCTGTAAGAGGAAACATTAGAGCGTGCAAAATGAAACCTATTACTGGTATTCAACTGTAACTTGCAGGGCATCCACAGCTGAAGAAAGAGTTGAGCCTGTGCTCCTTTGCCTAGTGCCAAAATCAAAACCTTTAACCAGAAGAGAGTGGAATGTAGAAGGAAGGGTGAAGATGAAAGACTTGGTTTAAAATTAAAAACCCTGTGCACATTTACATAATTGACTTTAGACACTAACTTCCAGAATCCAGCAGCTACCCAAGTAAGACCTTTGCTTTGTAATCTCAACAATTTGAACTGCAAAGAAACAAAATTGGGAAGAAGCTACCAGAAAAAACACACACACCCACAATCAATCCTTTTGCATACAGTAAGAGTTTATATGTCTAATTCCTAATTCCATTTTAAATATTCTCCTTGCTGTGATTTTTAGAAATAAAATAAATTTCAAAGCTCAACTTCAGAAAAAAATTTAGATCTCTATTTAATTCTTCCACTTCTTTTAGACAAAACATTGGAGAAAATAGCATGAACTGACTGCCAAATAAACAGTGTAGTGGCATTCACAACAAGAGCTACTAGTAACCTTGCTTGAAGGACCGAAGGGGAAAAAAAAAGGTGCTTATTCTACCTCAGAGATGTCTTCAAACCAAAGACATGCTTACTCAAGTTGTGTATATTCTCAACAGCTCATGTAAACCATCCAACAGGCAGAAGTATGAAAATTAGCTCCCTTAAGAATCCACACTGAAAAGAGGTCGAGGGATGTGGGTAACACTGCCTGAGGCTGCAGTTTGTGAGGCGAGAGCAACTGAGAGGTGGAAAACAGCATCATCTTTGATACGCTTCCACGAGGAAAGCCAAGTGAATTGGATCAGTGCCATTAAATGACTTCAGGCAAAGACTGGCAACTGCCAAAGCGATTCTGCTACAGCTCCTGGTGCACCAATCCCAGCAGTCTCCTGCTGAAATGGAGATCCATGGCCAGCCGTATGCAAGGCCAAGTTCTGCACGTTGAAATTAAGAGTATCTCCAGAAAAAGATATTTGTTCTGCCTCAGCCGCAAGTGACATTGGGATGTCATTGCTATGTTTGTTTTAAATCAGCTCAGGTTTAGACTGATGGTTTTGTTATTATAGTTGTAAGCGTGCTACAGGAAGAATGTTGTCTGTCTACATCTACTATGCTTGCTTCACACACACAAGAAAATACCTGTGATCATCCACAAAATTACAGGGATGGTCATAAGGAACCACATTTTACCTGCTGCCATTCAGAGGCTTTGTATTTTACTGCAGATATTTGGTGAAAGCACAGGAACAGGGGTTACAGTTAGGTAACAGATCCCAAATCCCTGTGCAAAGCCAGCTAGAATATTAGACAGCTAGTGTTGAAACCATGGTGCAATAACCCTTTAGGCGGTTCTTGTCTAAACCAGAAAAACAATGTACAAAAACCTGCGTCAGCTGCTCCTAGGTCCTAGCCTTTTCTGGAGTATCTGCATCACACCCAGGACAGAGGCTCTACACGGCTCAGAACGTGCCCTACCTCACTGTCATGAAGAGATGTACAAGAAAAACCTCCAGCCAAGGCTCTGAACCTCTTCAAACAGCAACACGACCAGGACTAGCTGGAGATAGAGCACCATTCAAACAGCTCTTTCTCCATTCTTCCATTTGCTAAATTCACAAGATAAAACAGAAGTGCTCTATCTTGGTGCCTGCTCTTCTCCAAAAGCAAATATACAAATAGAACACGCCAAAGAAAAAAGAAGGGAGGGAAGAAGGAAAAGAAAGAAGACTTTGTGCATTGTGTCAACAAATTGAATTCAACAGAGAAAAAGATACAAGTGGTTATAGGTTCCTGTAAATTACTTCATGTAATTAAAGCCCCTTCTCTAAATTACAAGCCATTTAGCTCTCCTTTTATAACACTGTAACCAATGACCAACAACAACCTTTTTTATAGTGTCTGATGCCACATAAGTTATTAGCAATGAAATTCCCTTTTTATTTCTCCCTTTCAAAAGAAGCCATTGTAAGGAGATTCATTCACAGCTACTTACAGCACATCAGCCAGAAGAGAGGTTTGCTTTGTTTCTCTTTTTTCCAATCTAGTCTGAAGCTACATTTAAGCAAATCATAACATTTAAGCAAGTCATCTAACTGCAGGCAGAGAAGTTAAAGGTGACCTGCAGGACTTTTAAACAGTGGAGTTCATAACTTGCACTGTAGCAGTGTGAGTTAACGATCTTCCTATCACTTCAATTTTCTGACCTTTTTAAACTTTGAAGACAGCAGGAATGTCAGGGTAAGTTTCCCCTGTTTGTTAGGGATGAACCTTACGAGACGAGAGCTGCTGGGAGCAGCCTGCTCCAGATTGCTCAGTTTATGAAATGTCTGCGTGTGTCTTGAGTTACCAAGGTCTGTTTGGCCACACTCGACTGGGTCTGCAGCTACTGCATCTTCTCAATGGGGAACTGAGACGAGACACAAGGCCCCTGAAGACGCTGTGGTTCAGCTCCACTAGAGGTAGTGTAAGGAGTCCCAGAGCAGAGAAAGCAGTGGTAGCATCCAGTGTTTTAATCACCGTGCTCTCTAGACCTGCTCTAACACATGCTAAGAATGCCAGCAGCCATCTGGAGGCATAACACGTTGCTGTCGCCCAAATGCTGTGAAGTGTGAGAGGCAAATGGACACAGGCAGGAATTCTGGAGAAGAGGAGGAGCAGGCAAAGAAGCCTCTCCTACAAAGAAAGTAGAAGCCAGTGCAGCAGGTAAAGCCCAGGGTCCTGTTCTGAATGCAGCAGGGTGGATAGAAATGTAAACGCGTTATGATTCTTAAACACAAAGCATGCTTCAGCACTGGTCTAAAACCAGTTAAATTTCTCCCCAATTCTAATAAGCATGATCTCCTCAATTTATGTTTCCCTACCAGAACTGCAGAGGGGTTTGTAACGTACTTCTCCCAGTTTATACAAAGGCCTTCTACTGCTGTAGTTCCCAGTGGGTTTATGGCACTATTTTGCACTCCTCCTCCTGAAACAGTGTGCTACAGGGATCTGATATGGAAGCTGTGCTGTACCTTTCAAAAGGTGGCTGCAATCCAGTGAAATTACCTGTAAAAGTTCTCACATCTACAACGCAAGCCTTAATTGTCCAGGGTTTGTACGGCGCTCTAAAGACACGCTGAAGAAACAACACACACGGCAAAGTTCCCCGTCTGTTGCAGACTGGGCTCTGCAGCCACATCAAGAATCTCGACGAATTCTTGGATAAATTTAGCAAAAACAACAGCACTTCTTTGTAATAGCAGGGTTTCATTTGGGAAATAAACATCCAGTGTTTATTTACAAAGGATTTTTCCTCCTCCTGCCACTGCTGTGCTATGCCCACTGCTTCCCCTCCACTTCCAGGCACAAAACTGAATACCAAGTGCCTAACCGGGACTTAAAGCAGATTTTTAAATTAGTTCCTGACAGCGCAAACAGATTGCTATTGATTGAAATGAGGCTGATTTTAGGCCTTGGATTAGCAAACCTAATGACTAAATACTGCATTGCCCATTTCAGTACTTTGCACCGTTCCTCCCCAGTGGTTTCCCAGGCAGCTGTGAAGTCTCCGCACTCGCAGATTAGCGGGGGAGAGCCAGGCCAGGCCATCTGTGGCTGCACGGGACGGTCCTACTCAGCTGGAAACAAGGACCTCCTCCAAAATCCCCTGGGATGGGGCCCCCACTACGACAACCTCATTAAGGGCTTTGAAGCCGGTGAGNTATAATTTCAGTGTTCAAAAGCAGTGAAATGCAAACACCAAAGCAGCAGACACCAAACCAAACCAATCCCCAAAACCCACATTAAAGGCAACCTTTCTTTTCTTTTTTTTTTTCATAAGTTGGCTGCCTAGAATTAATTTGCTTGTAACAGCCTGAGATACTGAAGGAAACAGAATGAGTTACTTTTATACTTAGACCCTCATAGACACAATTCAGCTTCCAGACACTACATTATTAAGACATGGAAGGACAGGCATATCCGTACCTGTCCTTTGGCCAATAGACAAAGACTCCAAAGGTTGTTTTTTGGACTCACTCTCCCACGTGGCAGCTGAACCTCAGCTAAGAAGGGTACGTTTCAGTCTCTGAATGAACTCTGCATCACTAAGCAAACATTCTGCCTCCAGCTCACCAGTGGCTTCAAAACACATCCAAGTTTCCAATTTACCACTTACCATTATCTGGAAAAATACAAATAAAGATCAAGCAGCTATGTGCTCCTGCTGCCCAATCATGAGCACAAGCAGTATGATGCCACACACAAGGTATTTCCCTGGTCAGATAAGTTTCTAGACTGTTTCTCTCTACCTTGGGAAAAGCCCCCCAGTCTTTCAGTTCCACCAGCACACACACAAAATGGGGCCAAGGGTATGTAACTGGTTTGAAGACGAGCTATCAATTTTCACCTAGACATCAGAAGAAACAATGTGCACCCTGGATGGAAGATGACTTCGTGTATCACCTTCAGCTCAGCTCAGCAATAATCCAGAGCAGTGCTCTCCGGGAGGGAGAGGTCAGTGTTATATTCATCAATGAATGTTGGATAAAGAGCTGATGAGGATCACAGAAAAATCACATGACTCGGTAATCAAACATGTTAATGTAATTGAGCAGTTCCAGTCCAGCAAGAGCCACAGCAACACTGTACATTAATCATCAATAATGCTCGGCAGCCTGACGAAGGCTGGGGAGTGAATGAGGCACAGGAATTAACTCTGCTTTCTCTCCTCCAGAAAGCTGTGCTGAAGTCACAGAGATGTCACACCTCCAGAGCAACACGACAGCATTATTTTTCCTGCCCTCTCCTCCCATGCTCCAAACGCAGCACGCTATTTATGAGCACTAAATACGTGCTACACCACCCTGTTCTCCTCAGCTTCTCTGAGACTCTTCCTCATCTCGGGTGATTTAAACAGTGGGTGAGAAAAGGAAGGAGGAGGTGTAAGACACTCATCTTCGTGACAAATGACTATTTGCAGAACAGAGTGTTATTACAGCCGCATTTAACATCTGAACACATTCAATACACCATGACGCTCCAGAGCTGACTAACCACAGAGCTTGAGGTTAAGCTGACTTGAAATATCAGCAACTCTTTCCTAGTAGCCCCAACTCTTTTCAGAAGGAGGTCAGCCCATTTCTACTCTATGTACAGAGGCAGCAGTGGGGCCTGAAGCTCAGTAAAAAAACCCCACTCTTGTAGATCCAGGGTGACCCCAGGCAGCTCACACATTGAGGGGAATAAGCAACTCCAGAAATGAACCCAGGAAGGAGAAAACCAGCTCAGCTAAGGCTGATGAAAGGCAGGCTTAAAGTTCAAAGGGTGACTCTCCAAAAACTTGAAGAATAACTTGGGACAACACAAGGAAGCGTAACTGGAGCTAAGAGGTTTCATCTTCTATCTACCTCTCACTTCATCTAAGTGAATTACACACCCTGCCACAGAGGAATCCTTTTGAGAGGTGATGGAGGTCTCTCCCCATCCAGCACTGTCTGCAGCTGTGGTGGGGATTCCCTTCCACAAACCACTGCGTTAGTCTTCAACGTGGCTTTTAAAAAAACCAATGACTCAATTTCCAACGAATGTTCCCATGCTGGAGGCAACTACACACTTCCAAAGAGGCCAGTCTTACTGCAGGCAGCTCCGGCTACACTAAAACGTGTCACTGCTTTGAACACTTTCTAGTTCCTTGACTTTCCCGATGACTCTGAGAGGTTTTGTTAATTCCCATCGGAGAGCAGTAGCTTCAAGTCAGTACCTTTCCCTGTGCATGTGCGCTGAGAACAGCCCCAAATCCTGACAAATCTTTGGCCAAAGAACCTATAATTATTTGAAATGGCCTTTTCCCCCCTCTGCTTGGTTACAGCAGGAGAGGAAGGTGTTTGAATGATTTTTATACACAGCTGTAGTAACAGACTGGAAAGGACACACTGGCTCTTGCAACCCTCTCCCCATACCCCAAGGTAGAAAAGAACCAAATATTGAGGAGCAAATAGCAATCTGGATGCCTTGTCAAAAGGAGTGAAGTATTAATCTAATTTTCTAAACAAAGCAGACAACCTGGCACTCAAATCAGCTTACCACCTTGCACCTCTCTACAAGGATTAGCAGAATGCCATAATTATAATGCCCAATTTGATTTATTAGAGAAGGCTGCGTAGAAAAGATGACAATTCAGTAGCATTGTGAAGAGAAAGGATGAGAGTATAAGGAAAGCTTCAAATTGAATAGTAATTTTTAAGCAACGTCTCAATATAATTAGCATTAATTACAGTAAGCTTTCCAAATTGGGTATAAACCTATGTTTAATAACCCTGCGATGCAAAAATCACCCCCCCCAATTCCAGGAAATTTAATATTACAGCCAATTTGTCTAGACAGCTTGGCAGGAAATGCCAGAATTCTAGGTGTGAACTTTGTGGTTATTAAAAAAAAGGAAAAATTATTGAACTTGTCTATATCATTTGCATAATTAGTTTGAACTAAGAATAGCCTAGTTTATCTAGCTTAGATTTTGCTGCTACTTTCCTCAATCTCATAGACCTGAAAGCTTGTCCATTTTTCACAACCGTATCAGCTAGGATAACAAAAAGTATTTTTAAAAACGCCCTTTTCAATAAAAGAGGAATTCTGAGTGTGACTTGTTTAAAGAGGCATGATGTATTAATGAGTCACTCATCACAGGTTATATTTTACATGCTTTATATGCAAGTTCCTCACTCTTTTTGGAGTTTGCTACTGATACTTACAGGGGGAAAAAAAAAAAAGAGAGATTAAACAATGAAAGATGAATTCAGGTTTTTATGAATGTGGCAGCAAATACTCTATTTAATCACTGACGGCAGCCAAATGCTAGCCAGAAGAAACAGATAATATCCTCATTTTTCAGAGCTGAAACACAAATAATCCAAATGTTTGGTTAACTATGGCAGCAGTGTATAATTACAGAAACTGGAGTTTGGCCAGCGTAACAAAACCTCTTTCCCCAAAGGTTTCTAAGGAAGCGTCATGAAATCCCTGTGGCCATAACTACTTGAAACTTAGATCGAAATTTCACGTAGATGATGTCACTGTGAACAACAGCAGGTGAGGAACCGGCTCACCCCAGCTCCAGGAAGAGGGGACCTCCCCATGGCCCAGCAGAGAACAGCCTCCCACATCCACAAAGGGGCAAATACCCCAAACGCACTCAACTCTCTGCAGCATCATGTCAGACCTCAAGGAACAAATCTCTGTCCCACAGAAAGGCAGTATTTACTGAAGCCAGGCTTTCACGTTCGAGATAATTCAGTGGCAATCAAGACCTAATGACCTCTCGCCACGCTCCCTGTTTCTGTATTGGAGCTGCACCACTCTGTTACATCAACATGAGCATTTGTAAAGTTAACTCAAGGGACTAGAGAGCAAAGCGAACCAGCTTTATATACACTTCGCAAGGGTCGCTAGACTGTGGGTTGGGGCCTTTTCATGTAAATAAAACAGCCTGACACAACAGCAGTTTTACAGAGGCAGAGGAGCTGATGAAGCACACCGCCACAATCCCAGGGTAAGCAGCAGGCAGGAACAGCGTCCAGCACTGCTGCTTCTAAATGCTTCCTATGGAAGCCAGGGACTCCTGGTGACATAGACACTTAGCATTTAGTGGCTTTGGATGCCAAGAAAAGGAGCCTCCCTGCTCAAACTTTCATCAAAACTAAAATGTGCATCTATACACAATAACAAGTAATTTTAATACGCACAGAGTGAATGTTTGTGCACAAATTCTTTGCACCTGTAACCAGAGGGGGAACTGAAATCTTGTCACTCAAGTACTTGAGAAAACAAACAAGAAACTTGATATATATTAACTCAATATACACCAAGGAGTCTAAACCCAAAACATTTGGTGTCGCTTTGGGGAGTTAAAAGAAAACAAACCTGACAAATATTTTACTAGAAGTGCAGGGTTACAGGATTTGATACCTAAATGTTTGCAAGCAAAAAAGTACTAACATCTTTATGTAAGTTATTCGCACTGAATTATTTCAACTATTTCTTTTTTAATTCAAAAGCAAGAAAAAAAGTCTGCCGATTGGTTAATGCGCACAATTAGCCACCAGAACAGTAGAGCCATGAGCAGAGCATTAGAATTTCTAACATAAAATGTGATGAGCCCTTCTGAATGAACCTGCTACAGCACAAGCACGAAAGACTGTGTGTGGTGAAGTTAAGCAGGGGGTTACATTAGATAACTTTAACGACACTTTAAAAGCCTAAAATATTGAAAGTCTGAAAAAACACTTCCAATAACTGGACAATTCAATCTTCCGTTGTCTGGCACATGTACAGAACTAGTTTCACAGAACAGAAGGGGTGCTTGGGTTAAACAGCTCTTTGTCTGCATCACAGAGAATAAAAAATTGTTTGTCATCATAGTGTACTTCTTAGCTCAGAACAAATGCTGGGAGGTCAAGGACATTGGTCTTCCCACTGGCTGCCATTTGGCATCATGTTAACAGTCAACGAGGAAAGTGTTTGTTCATAGAGAGGGGCCGCTGGGCCACGTGGATTTCAAACTGATGAACGAGCACTGAGTCACCAACAAATCTCCCTGCTGAGCAGCAGCTGAGTGATAAACAGCCTGCCAGCCATAGTGCCTTGTCTCTGTCACCTCCCGGCTCTGTACACACTGTGGTTCAGATGGGACTCTCTGCAATCATCCCCTCCAGCAGAACAACTCTTTTAATTCATTAACGCTCTACCACATTTTAGAAGGGCACAGAGAAAAGACTCCCCAGAGCACAACTTCCTCAAAACGGACTTTCCACTTCTAAAATACTCCAATGTTCTCTCATTCTCAAAATTCTGTTTCGGGGGCACGTGAACTTGATTCACGAGATGGACATATTCATGTATGCAACTTCCAGGAGAACATTAACAAGCACATCTTCCCCAAAGAAGGTTATGGTCCGATTGATGATTTCTAGTTGTGTCTAAGAACGTAAGAGCCACAAACCAATGCTATGAGTTACCACACTGTCTGCAAGATGCAGGACACAACGAAGGTCTGCTCCTTCCTTCCTACATTACACGTAGCAGACCTGCTCTTCTATTTTAGCTTGTGAAACTTGACCACAAGACAGGATTTGTGCACTTGGCCAAAAGCCTTGTAAGAGACACTGTTTCCACCAGCCTAAGTTACCAGAGAAGCCAGTTACATTAACAGCGCCAAACTACCAGCAGGACAACATTTCACAGTGGCCAATGCCACGATAAAGTCACTTCAGCAGAGAAATAATTTCCCTACCTGTTTCGATAGCTTCAAGGGGAGTTTCTTCTTCATCCGTTCTTTGCCTCTTTCTGCCTCTCTTTCAGAGCTCCCAGCGTCATTGTTATGGCCATTTTCACTTGGCTCAGCAGACACACAGTTTTCAGACTCTCTAGGTTTCTTTCCTGGATGCCTCTCCCATTTCTCCTTCCGCTCCTGAGGCTTTAGCGACATGTCCTTCTGCAAAGGAGGAATAAAACACAGTAAGTTTGTTAAGTTCTTCGAGACTACTTTTAAGCATTAAGCAGTATAAATATAGAATAAAAACACAAACAAGATGGCATGTTCTTTCCAGAAATGACTTGAGATGAATAATTAGGCATGCACAATGCAAACGGTAATTTTAGATTAGATTAGGATGAATACTCTCCAGGCTATGTGTTTGATTAATTTCAGAGATGCTGGAACTGGTTGTGAAAATGTGTTTGCTTCAGATGAATTCAAAAACCACACGTCAACAGCACACGAACAAATCAGCATCCTGAAGGAAAGCCTTTAACTGCTCAGCTGCAACAGAGGTGGTTTCTATTTGTTTTGTTTCTGATCTCAGAAAGCAACATATCAGACCCCCCTTGGGCCTGACAGCCTCTGATTCACAGTAGCATCCACATGGAGAAACCCACTTCTAAAGCCAACAGTGCATTCAGTAAGCAAGCCGAGATCAATGGGATCTAAACACATAACAGAGGTTGAACACTTCTAAGTGTTAAGCGTCTGCCCTGAATCAGGACTATAACATAGAATGTAAGCCCAGTTTAAAAGCGGGTATGTCATGTCACAATGATTAACGGAGGAAGTGAGATCAGAGGAGGGAATTACTACTGCTATCCCTGGCATCTTTGAGGATTGAAAGCTGAACTCTCAGTGACAACATATCAACCTCTCCCCCTACACACACCACCCACAAAAAGAGTTTAAGAAATAATACACCAAATCACTATGACATTAGCTCACTACAGCCAGACAAATTTTTCCCCAATGCCTTTTATTAATTGCTCAAGGGTAAAACCAAAACTCTTTTTGGAATGTTTTGCAGAATCTCTATCTGAATTAATTTTTTATGCGAGGTAAATAGATTAAGAGATATCTTAAAAGCACCGTTCACCATGCCAAAATCTGACAACTTCAGCCACAGAAATTTTTCTAAATGCCTCATCCTGCCTTATCTAAATGCCTCGCTTCTGACTCAAGCAATTACAGGATGGATATTTGCATGCTACATGAATGGAGCTCTCAATACAGCTTGCTCATGTCAACGCACACACCTTCAGTACTGCAAAAGAGCTTATGAAAATCATTAGCTCTCTAGTCTCTCAAAAAACTAAAGCCTAACAAAAAAAGAAAATTAGGAATTGGGATGAAATGCCCTGCTGATTGCTCTAGATTACTTCCTCCCCCTCTCGTTTAATTAGTGAATTGACTGCCTCAGTGTGCAACATGCTGACTCCACTCCAAATCACTCCCTGCTTAAAGTCACCCTTCCCTGGGAAGCGAGATGATTCACTGACACTTTAGGGTCACAGAGACATTGAAATTTGAATCACGCCAACGAAATGCATACAGCTCTTTCCTATTCCAGTGCAGGCTCAAAGATAATCAGCCAGCAGCCAACCTCTATACACCTTGCCCAGGGTCCTGGGAGCCTGGCAAGCTCCTCGTAAAGCAAGTTGCAAACCTCCCAAAGATACAACTCCCACCCCAAAATTAAACCAAGTAGCACTGTCTCGGAGTCACAGAACACACCAGAATACAGCTCAGCTTGCTATGTCCGTAACTGGTGAAGGAGCATGGAAAAATTACTGTCTGGCATTATTCTCCACGAATGATAAAACAAGCAATACAAATGTTCTCACTTTGGTCTTTGAAGATAACACTCTAAAGCAACAGTTTGCAATGTCACTTACAGAAGGCCACACTGTCCTCTTCACTGGGAAGGTGCGGAGATAGAAATCAAAATGCTAAGCTTTAGTAATTAATCAGAAACTAGTGCAATGGAAATGACATCAGTTAACTGATACTCTGCAAAACATCAGAAACTGAAGTCACCAAAAATGTGCACTACCTAAAGCCAGATGTAGCTGTAACATGCCAGCAGGCACATGGAAGATGCTGCATGAGGTGATGTGTGCCCCTGCTCAGAAAGAAAGGAGGCTGGGCAGGAGAAGGCCACCAGCAAATAATGCACTCCAGGCTCTGTGTGTAATATTCACTTTAGGGGCACTTTCCAAGGCAGTAAATGGCCATTTTGGTTTGAATTCTAGCTGGCTTCACATGGGGATTGAGCCTCTGTTAATGCCTCAGGAAAAGTCTTCCCTCAGTACCCACCACACATTCACCACAGGTCTTAGACAAGTCACTTCACTGCATAACTAGACTGGAAAGCTGTGGTTTTCCCCTTACTGAACCCTACAAAAATTCCCTACTTAGAAATTTAGCTTTTTATCCCCATTTTGTCTGGAGATTTAAGGTTTGTCTCGTCACTGAGCCACTAGCAAAATTAATTCAGGCAATACAGTCATAGCTGGAGCAAAGCCAAGGAAATAATGCCTTCACTTGTAGTGCCACTTGTGTCCAAGAATCTCAAGCACTTTCCAAACAGCCATGAATTAAGACCCAAGCCCTGGTAGCTGAGGCTGCTGCTTGTCTCTGGCAGAAGGAAGGCGGAGGGAGGCATCCTCAGCTCCGCAGCTTGGCTGGGGAGAAAAAGCCAAGTTTCTCAGCCCCGTGATGACAAAACCTATTCTACAATCCTGTTCCTCCTCACTTCAGCAGAGGATGCAGCTCACAGGACTTGTTTTTTTCTGGGAACACAGGACAGTGAACTCAGCTTCTCCTTCCTGACAGAGGGTGACAGCAAGGCTGTTTTCTAGGCTGCTAAATGCAGACCTCTTTGCAGCCTCAGGCTGAGAGCAGGAGGGGGCTAATGGGGTTTCTGTTCTTGCCTCCTTTGTTTCCTTTCTATTTACTCTACTAAAAGAGCCTTCCAGCGATTGCTCTTTTACTAAAGTTTATGACCTCCAAGTTGGGGACCTCACTTAGCAGAAGAGCTTGCTATTTTTGGATGTGCATCTGTGCTTCTGCACAGGCAATTGCTGGAAAATTTAAGCACGTACAGAACATACAATACACCAGTACAGTGAAAAAAGTTTATTGATGCACCCTGACTTCCATCCAGAAATCCCAGCCAGCAGGTGAGACCGGCCTTCTGACAAACTGCTCCATTGGAGCCTTTCTCCCAGACAAGTCCAGACCATCAGTTATTTTTGCCCTTTGCATATCACATAAAGCCTAGAAGTTCACACAGCAACGATGTCTGAAGTCAAGCCCTGAAGTCAAAAGATCTCCATATCCAGCCTTGGGGTTTCTGCCTGATCCAGGAGCCAGCAGATCTGGCTGCCTTTGCCCTCAGTCGGTAAATCCCCTTCTCCAGGGAAGGCTGGTGATCCAGGTCCATCCTCTCAGTTGCAGGAAGGAGACTGCCAAATCTTCTTCCAGAATACACAAGATTATTTTGTTCCTTACTACTCACTGCTTCCAGGGCTGTCTCCTACCTGTCCTCACTTAGGAATCTCTCTCACACCTTCCAGGGCAGGCTGCAACCTCTCCATCTGCAGCCCCTCGTCTGTCTGGGCTGCAGACGGAGAGCAGATGGTTCTAATTGGCTGCATGGTTACAGATAAGGAAGAATTAGGCCCTTCTTTAGAGCCTCTTTCCTGGCAGTTACTCCAGAAAACATACAGATTCTATCTCCTCATTTACTTATTCAGATGTACAGATACCAAAGAGCACTTCAGCTCTACCTGAAATACCTTGCACACCAGCAGCTGTGAGGATCCAAAGACCTCAGCACGGGCTGGCAATCCAAGTATGCAACCTACGCTCTGCAACTGATGCTGAAAGTCCATCATAAAAACCTCTGTCAATTTTTTTTTTCATGCTATTTGGTTGCAGCTAGTTAAAGTTAAGTAACTGCATCTCTGCTTGCAGTGGATCTGGTGACATCCTTAATCACTTGGAACACTCCTTCCTGTAAAGCCATTTCTGTCACCAAGGCACAGCTGCAATCTCCAAAGACGTCCAAGGTGCACACCACTCGGTTTATAAATGAAGCTGTGAATAACGTGGGTGCACGGCCCATGGCTCTGGAATGAGACTGTTCTTACCCCTAAAATGCCACAGCAAGAGACTTGTGCACACTGGACTCCACACTGTTTGATGAGGAAATAACCATCAGCCGGAGAAGACCCTGGCACAAGTTCGCACCCACAGCCGTGCGCTGGCTGGAGTTACCACTATGTGTTTGCTCAGCCCAGCTCAAACATTGCCTTAATCCTCGGAGTTTACATAGCTCTGAGATCTCAGAAAGCATGTAGAGGGAGGCTGGGGTTGTAAATACCTTTCACACACAGGGAACGCTTAAACGAACCTGGAAAGAAGTGCAAAACCCACACAGCCAGATGAAAAACGTCGACAGCGCTGCTGGGGTGCAGCGGGCAAAAAGAACACCTACAGTTAATAAAATAACTACCCTCAGCCCCCGAGCATCAGTTTGAAGAGCAGCCCTGGTGCAAAATCAAGGCCATTACAACCCCCGGTCCCCAGGGCCCATTGGACACTGCAAAGCACAGACACGCAGCCAAGGACTGGTTACACTCTGCTCCTGCCAGACTGCCTCTGCTGACTTCAGATGATTATATGGGCTGATTTCCCAGAAGGGAAACAGCCTCCAGCTTCTCTCTCCACAACTCTTCACTGCAGCACTTATTCCGTAAGCTGGGGAACATGAACTATCCCACTGAACATCAAACAGGGGAAGGATCCATGCAAAAGAAATTTTAAAAAAACCCACTACTGTCTCTAAAACTGACCCTGCTTGTCCCTGTTTCTGCC
>WEIS01070659.1:7238-41668 GCA_013389965.1 Todus mexicanus
ATATTACAAGGTGTGACGAGAATGCCTTGCTTTTCAGCTGTGATTATGACACCTACTCGCGAGTTGGCTTTGCAGATTACCAAGGAGTGTAAGAAATTCTCCAAGACACTTGGGCTTCGAGTTGTCTGTGTTTATGGAGGAACAGGAATCAGTGAACAGGTAGGCAAAAGACAGACCTTATTGTCAAATCATGTTCCTTTTAGAGTGAATGTAATTCCTTTGTCTTCCCTGTAAATCCAGTACATTTGCAGCCTGTGCCAGAGAATCATAGAAGGTCAGGTTGGAAGGGATCTCAAGGATCATCTGGTCCAACCCGTGGACATTCTCTGTGTGAACAGTGGCGAGGCAAAAACCAAAGCTTTTGCACATAACTTAGCCTGAAACATACAGATCTGCTTGAAAATTCCCAAGCGTGGGCCTTAAAAGTTTCAGACTGTTTCTCTTTACGTACATCTTGAGCATGGCAATAAATAAACCATTAGTGGGATGTCATAGTTTTAAAGTTACTGAGAAGCTCTGGGTTTAGGAGAGTTTCCCTCAAGACAACAGAAGCTGGAAAATAGTAACTTTGGTTTATTGTATTATCAGATACTGCACGTTAGAGTAATGTAGAAATTAACTGTCGAGGGTTCTCCCCGCCCCATTTATGGAAACCTGTGACCTAATCTAGGTGATCGTGCTCTGGCAGAGGGGTTGAACTAGATGATCTTTCAAGGTCCATTCCAACCCCAAACATTCTGCGATTCTGTGAAACAAGAGGATTGACCATCTGTGATGGAATGTGGTTTATTTAGTATCAGTTGTTCTTGATGGGACATTTCTTCCAGGCCCTGAACTGTCCTGATGTCATATCCCCCTTATAACTACTTCAGGTGGTAGAAACTTGGGTTGTCAGGGTTTACTTTTTTGGAAAGTGAAGTCTAAAGAAATTGCTGAGGAAAATCTTGACATAAACAATTCACGTGAGAACAGCTGTATTACAGTGTACATTCTCTACTTTCTTGCCAGGGGATAAAACCAAAACCCTGAAGCAAAACCCCACTCTAATAGTTCTTTTAATAGTTTCTTTAGTAGTTTCTTTCCTCTGTTTTAAATTCAGATAGCTGAACTCAAAAGAGGTGCTGAAATTATTGTTTGCACACCTGGACGTATGATTGACATGTTAGCAGCTAACAATGGTGAGTAGAAAACCTTTTGCTATGGAAAATTGTTGATATTTGTTGTGTAATTCTAACAAATTCAAAAGATCATGTTATTTTGATAAATGGTCTTATGGAATTTTTCTGATATCTCTTCAGGCTGCACTATTTAGCTATTGAGAATATAGAGCACTAATATTAGGTTTAATCCTATATTGGTTTGACTTTTTTGGGGGAGGGAGGACAGGAAATCTCCTACATTCTTAAAAGAGTTTTTGAGAATGTTTATCATTGTTAAAATGTGCTGGTCCAAATTTTTAAACCTAAGCCATTTAGATAATTTAGTCCTTGAGATGATTTGTCTGCCCGTTGATCCTTTATTACGGTCAGTGTAGCTCAGCAGTTTCCTGCTTGACGTAAGGGCGTCCGACTCTGCCTGTATCTGTTGGGTTTAAAAACCAAACAGAACTAGAAGCCCTCCCTAAATAACTGCTCCAAAGTAAAACAACTGGCCTTACATCAACTACTCAGCTTGATTAAACTGAGCTGCTGCAGCTTTAAGAGGTTTTGTCCTAGTGTAACCATTGCATGCTTATTAGATAAAGTTTTATTATTAAATTATTCCACATCAAAACCTCTACTAAACTGTTGACATTATTTAACTTCTGTGGAAAAAGTACCTTCAAGACATATAGAACTGGGCTTCCAAGACTTAAATCGTCAAAGGTAGGTACATTAATGCTGTTCCCAAGTAATTTTACAGTTATTATTTGGGGATGAAAGTGTTAAGATATGTAGATTTTAAGACGTATTTAGTTTGTTCCTTAAGTCTTGAGTTCCGTATCTTAAAGAAAAAAAAAAAAAAGGCTGCTCTAAATCTCTAAAAAATAATTGGAGGGTTCAGCTGCAGTTTGCTGAAGTTGAAAGGACCAAATTCTGCCGTAGTCTGATAGGCACAAGCCTGAGGGATAGTTGTAGGGAACGTGCAAAATCCGCTCCATTCGGAGAGCGTGAGACAGTGTCACTCCACGGCTGTTTGGAGCTGAACGTGTTCACGTGTTTATATCGCTTGAGAATACAATCCTTAAATCCCAGAGTTAAGTCCTTCTCGTCAAAGGGAATCTCTGAGCTCTTTGTTTGGGAAGGGTGCTAATTATCCCGGCCATCATAATTTCAAGCTATTCACAGGTATATAGACCAACTTGTTGGTTTCCAGCTGTCCCAGAGTTTGGGGTGGTTCTTACTTAAAATTTAGTAGTTACCGGGTAGGTTTTAATCTTTTATATATTCATTTTGAAAAGCCTGCTTACTCTGTGTCATGTATGTTGCTAGCAGTTAAGTAGAATGAGTACGGTTATCCTGAAGTAGTTGTTTCTGGCTCCGAGGAAGCGTTACCGATTGTATGTGTAAGAGGAATTTTTCTGAGGCTGCAAGAGTTAGCACTGGACTTTGCCTTCCACACATGCGCTGTAATCTCTAATATGTTTTTTTCTAGGTGGCGCTGTCAGATAATGGCTGATGTGGCTCCTTGCTTCATCTCAGTCTTAGTTTTATGATGTGTTTTGGCGAGGGCAGTTTTCTGAATTTTACAGGTTCTTCTGGCCCTATGATGGTATGCAAGAGAAGAGTTTGACAAAATAAAGGGCCTTGTGCATACTTACACATTTCCCAGAATATTTATGTGATTAAAATGAGCACATTAAAATTCACATTTAGTGAATTTTTATTTTTTTTTTAAAGAAAAAATTAATTAATCTCTTTGTTAGAAGATAGTGAGACTATATAACATTTTTTTATTAAAAAAATATTCCTGAGGGGAAACTAGATTTCCATTTGATTTTGTTTCTCATGCGGGTTTTTTCCCTCTCCTTTCACAGGCCGGGTGACAAACCTCCGCAGGGTCACATACGTTGTACTCGACGAAGCAGACAGAATGTTCGACATGGGCTTTGAGCCTCAGGTAATCCATGCCGGGAGTGATACTGCCACAAGATTTTATTTCCACTTAAAGGATGTTACAGTGCTACATCATTGCTACGCTGGCAACGAGTATTCAAAAAGATGCGCTGCGATGGAGCACAGTTTAAACTCTAATTTTGCTATTATCCTCACGTGCTTTATTGTCGATAGATTTTTCTCTAATGGACTATTTGGGGGTTTTACACCCTCGTTTTGGATCGTTGTGGCCCTGTTTGTAGCCCTGTGTAATCCCTTGATACAGGGGTCACATTAGCAGTCGTAGTCTGCTTATAAATGTCTCGTGGCAGTGTCGAGCAAAATGTTGGAATTGTTGGTGACAAATGACTTGCTGGCAGCTTTGGACATCCCAGGACTCTTTGCAGTTGTCATCAGGTTATATTGGCCTTCAAAACCAGGGAAATTCCTTTATTTGGTCTCTTGAGCTGTGGGTTTTCTGCTGCGTGTCTTTAAGATTTCTGCAGGGCTGTTACCGGGTTCATATATTGCCACTCAGCTTCCTTTCCAATCCAGAAAGTTTTGCCTGTCTTCCCCTGCCAGCACCTAGGTCCCAGGAGGAAACGAGTCTCCAAATGGTTTGTAGTCTGCGTAGCGCAGATGCAGAATTACAGAATCACAGAATTATTGAGGCTGGAAAAGACCTCTGAGATCATGGAGTCCAGCCTATACCACGTGGCTCGGAGGACAACAGCTCAGTGTGTGCGTGTGCGGAGTTCAGTTACAGCGCTTGGGTATTAACCGGGAATGTTCTCTCAAACCAGGTTATGCGCATTGTAGACAACGTCAGGCCTGACCGTCAGACTGTCATGTTCTCTGCTACTTTTCCCAGAGCTATGGAGGCTTTAGCTCGGAGAATCCTGAGCAAACCCATAGAAGTGCAGGTCGGAGGCAGAAGCGTTGTCTGTTCGGACGTGGAGCAGCACGTTGTGAGTATCGCACGCCCGCCTCGCTTATCTTTGTGTTTGCTTGCGTAAGATTATTTCCAGCAATACTTAATATAAACCAGTACACCCACAGAGCTTTTATTTTCGCAAGTTTAGTGACCTTATTAAACACGATCACGGGATAAGCTGGCACCCTAATCTGCAAATGTAACGTGATTGCTTCTCAAAAAAATACACCCTTGGGTTTCTATCACGAAGCTGAACGGCAGCTTTGCCTTTAGCTGTGGAAACGGCCTGAAAAAGTCACCTTCTGTTCCTGAGTTTTACTTTTACACACCCTGAATGTGTTTAATGACTGAAGATACAACTTAGACTCTTTCTACTTTGTCTTTTTCCAGATTGTCATAGAAGAGGAGAACAAGTTTTTGAAGTTACTGGAGCTGCTGGGACACTACCAGGAGAAAGGCTCAGTGATCATATTTGTAGATAAACAAGAACACGCTGATGGGCTGTTGAAGGATTTAATGAGAGCCTCTTACCCTTGCTTATCTCTTCACGGAGGTAATCTGCAATTTTAAGGATTTACATTAACAACTCCAAACCAGAATATTGGTATTTAGTTGTTAGAAGTTAGTTCCCATATAGTACCAATTATTGTTTCTTCCCAAGCAGGTTTTGCTTTATAATTGGGAAAGATGTTTGCCTCTGAAGTTGGAAAAGATATGACGGTTTTCTGTAATTGCTCTTTATTGTTCCCTGAGAGATGTCACCAGATGCCAAATCCTCTCTCTGTGCTACAGGATTGTTACTGAGAGTTACCACCTCCCAGGGTGTAGCACTCCCTGGTTGCTATGGAGGGTGAACGCCATCCGGGGAGCATTAGAGGATATTTTTAGTGGAGATTCCACAACAACAGCAGCTATTGTTTCACTTTTCTGCCACAAGTAGTAATATAACAGAAGCAGTTTAGTAGCAGGAGGAAGAAATCTCTTGAGAATATTGTCCATCTCACAGCATTTTCAAACTTTCTCTCTATAATGCTGTTAAAACCAAGGTAACTAAGAAGTATAAAACCACCATTCATTTAGTGTAGTGATGGAAGAGAGAAAACCGTCATTCTTCTGAGATTTCTATTGCCTTTGGAGAACAGACAGAGCCTCCGGGTGAGGTCTCGAATAACGAGTGGAATAGGAAGTCATCTTAAAGAAACTTTTGTGGATCTTGGTATGTGAGAACATCATTTTGTACTAGAAAAACTGGAAGTTTTGTCACTCTGGATAGTAGAGCAAGAGATTTATTATTCTGGCTAATGTATTTTGCCTGTAAAAGTGAACGTGTTGGAATGTTACTTGCTTAGGCTTTCAGTCGTTGGAAGTCGGAGGGTGTTCTGACCTGCGTACAAATTGTTCTGGCTCAGAGCAGAGCTTTGTAACGCACTGGTTTGTCTGGTTTCTTGCAGGTATTGATCAGTACGACAGGGACAGCATCATCAATGATTTCAAGAATGGAATTTGTAAACTTCTGGTGGCCACGTCTGTAGCAGCGAGAGGCTTGGATGTGAAGCAGTTGATGCTGGTGGTCAATTACAGCTGTCCCAACCATTACGAAGATTACGTGCACCGAGCAGGCCGAACTGGGCGAGCCGGCAATAAAGTACGTGCCATCAGTTGCCTGGTTTGGTTATTACTGAGAATTTTTCCTCGATCGAGGTGTTCCCAAGGGATAGCTGCAGAGGCAATAGTTTCTGTCATTAGTGGGAAGAGGGTTTTTCTTTAGAGTGCACCTAAGGTTTTTTGAATGATCACGTGTGAAATATATTGTGAATTTTAGCACTATGGAAGTAGGAACTTAGATGTTCTGATCTGTGAATGGTCTTTTAAATCCCAGTTGTGGCTGAAAGTTTGGGTGGTTTTCACTATTGGAAACATGACCTAGTGAATTGCTAAGACTTTATTTTCCAAACATTTAACCATGAGAAGTTTGAAAGGAATGATTTCAGTTTCTACCGTCTGTGGTTGATGAGCTTTGCATTGGCTTCCTGAGAAACCACCTTACTCATTCTGCATTCCCACTAAAAAACGTTTTTTGCATGAATATCACAGTTAATTTATTGACCTGAACAACAGCGTCTGTGTGAGGGGGCTACAATCAATGTAGAGATAAAGAGTCTTTAGAGACTTTTCTTTCTTTTAAATTAATTTTGACCAGGGCTACGCATATACCTTCATTACTGAGGATCAGGCACGGTATGCTGGCGATATCATTAAGGCTTTGGAACTGTCTGGGAATCCAATTCCTCCTGATTTGGAGAAGCTCTGGGCTGACTTCAAAGACCAGCAGAAGGCTGTAAGTAATTCTTTCTTCTGTCACGGGCTTTGGTCTGGGTTTAATGTGTGGATCCAGCTGTACAGTGCGTGTACACGAAGTCATCAGGCTGACTGCGCTGGGAACACGCGCACACGTAGGGAAGAGCATCTGTGTGTTTCCAGGATTGGGATCTCGAACATCATTTACAGGATTGTTGGTGAGAATTTCAACGTCGTCAGCTGGTGTGTGATGGAGAAACGCCTCCTGTGGAAGGCTGTAGCAAAATTCACATCAGATAACAAAGTTCTTTCAGAGAATTTGTGTTCCTGTTTCTAGAGCTCTCGCTATCAGAGGATCTGGCCAGTGCTGAGAAGAGCGAGTTTGGGGTTTTTACTAATATAAAAACAGGAGGGTTTTTGTTACTGCATTTGACAAACATTTAAAGTGTATACTTACGCTATGGGGGTGTCCTGTATTGTTTCTATCTGACATAACATAGCTTTTTTACAAAACTTCATTATAAAATACCTTTTTTAAAGTCAAAGAGCTTTCTAAACGTGCTAGGATTTGATTTTTTTTAAATGAGTAGCTTCAAAAATATTTGCATCATTTTATAGTTGGTTTATGACTATTAGAATTGAGATTTTAAACTTCTACGTGTGAAAACACCTGTTCTTGTTTGCAGGAAGGGAAGTTGATTAAAAAAAGCAGTGGATTCTCTGGCAAGGGTTTTAAATTCGATGAAACGGAACAGGCTTTGGCCAATGAAAGAAAGAAGCTACAAAAAGCAGCTCTCGGCTTGCAAGATTCAGACGATGAAGATACGGCTGTCGATGTAAGCACCTGAAAATAAGATTTAAGTCACTGAAGGACTTGCAATGTATTTAATTTTTTCCCCAGGAGGTTACAGAACATATTGCAGAGCGCAGGGATTTTGTTGCTCCCTGTCCTTTGCTGCTGACTTGATTAGTTAAATTCCATGTGTAGCTCTGTATGTGATCGTCGCTATGGACGATATATGGCTATGGAGATCAAGATCTGTGAAGCTCTTGAAGGTCTCTTTCTAATTTAGTGCTATTTTATACTCTATGTAAATGTCACAGAAATTCTTTTCTTCGTAATACTAAACCTGTGTAAATGAAATGGAACAATTGCCCCCAATTACTTTTTTTTTTTTCCTATTACTTGCAGCATTTTAGAGAAATTCATAGTAGCCTTTTCTATTTCTGTGTCCTTATTCAATTCCTTTCTTAACATTTGTGGACTCCTTTGTGACCTTGCAAGTAAACCCTGTGTTCAGCCGTTTTCCTGATGATTAGATCACCCTTTCCTTCTGTTGAGCTGTAGTTCTGGGCAGGCTTTTACCATTTTTTTTAGTTTATTTTTTGCTTTATTTCTTTAAAAGCATATAAACTAAATGCACCTTGGTGTTTTCTGTCTTTAGGATGATAAGATCAATGGTAAGCGCAGTGATGTAATAATTGCTGTTTTCTTTAGATCGACGAACAAATTGAAAGCATGTTCAATTCAAAGAAAAGAGTAAAAGACATGGCAGCACCGGGAACATCCAATGCTCCTACGCCATCCGCTGGGAACGCAGAAAAATTGGAAATTGCTAAAAGATTGGCTTTGAGAATCAATGCCCAGAAGAATCTTGGAGCAGAGGCACAAGTCATGGTTCCCTTCCACTTTAAGGTCAGGTTCTTCACAGAGTGATTTTCTTTCCCCTTTTTTNAATGAGGGTTGTGCAAGTCTCTGTTCCGTGGCTGCCGTGGTATTTGGTGTTTCTGCACACTGATAACATAGTGCGTTATTTAGCTGCTTGGACCTGGACTAACTCAGTGAGAAGTTGTAGGATTTGTAACTGAACTGATTTGGCAATAAGACTTAATACAGGCGCTGGAAATACTTTGTCTGTCCTGGCCAAGAGTTAATTCGTTATTGATAAAATACCACAATTAGGGTTCGTTAGCTTGAGCAGAGTTGCGGAGCATCTTTCTCTGCTGACGCATGTGCTGTACAATCCGTTTAGACGTTCCGCAATGTCCACGGGTATTGTGAGCTGAAGATACAAAAGCCCAGCAAGATCTTTTCTCTGCAGGTGTGAGGATTATTGAGAGGAGGGAAAGAAGAGGAAGAGAAGTCTGAAAACTGTATTTGTTACGTAGACAACTATATTACATAGAAAGCTTTAATGAAACCTGCGTTGGTTTATGTAGGGCTTCTTTTGGTGACCGTGCTCTGTTTTTTTCACAGGATGTGATGCAGCAGGCTACAAACGCTATCCTGAGAGGAGGCACAATCCAGGCCCCTACTGTATCTGCCAAGACCATTGCAGAGCAGCTGGCTGAAAAAATCAATGCCAAGCTCAATTACGTGCCCATAGAGAAGCAGGAGGAAGAGAAACAGGACGGAGGACAAAACGAATCCTTCAAGAGATACGAAGAAGAATTGGAGATCAATGACTTCCCACAGGTTGGTAACTCCTCGCAGATCCAAATCTCTGTTGCTGTCTGGCATTTTATTTCCAAGGCTGTGCTACTGTGACTGATAACTGCTCTTTGGTGGGTTTATTACCTGAGGATTTTCGCCATTCAGAATATTGCTGCTCTAGTCTCATCTGGTTTATTTTGAGGATTTGTATTCTACAGGATCAAGTGCAAATTCCTTGTACTTATATTTAAGGTTCTGCCCAGGTTTGCCTTCAGAAGTAACATACGAGAATCTACCAGATACTTTCTAGTAATTTCATTGTCTGAATTAATGGGATGCATTGATCGTCCTGAAGTATTTTTGAGGATGGCGTAGAGGTTTGTGACAATTTTTACAGGGTTCTGCAAAGCAGCTGGCAGTGTTTATTCCTTAGGCTTTATTTATGGAGATTTTAAGGTTTAGTTCTTTTTGCCTTTAACCAATGAAGCCTGTAGAAATAAATAGGGTTTCTATTGTTCAAGGGACGCACTTACAGCCATTAACGGTGTCTGTTTGCCCTTGATGTCTGTTTGACATGAGGCAAATTTTCTTTTAAATAGACTCGCATAAACACAGCTGGCTAAAACTTCAACCTGCATTTTGGAAGTAGAACACCGTGACCGATTTTTCACAGCGCAACGTTCTTGTCGTTTGTCTAAAATGTCACCTAACCTTGGGATTGGCGTTTTGCGCGACGCCTTTCTCCGTGTTGATCCGCCCACGTCCTTTACCTTGCAGACCGCCAGGTGGAAAGTGACCTCCAAAGAAGCGCTGCAGAGAATCAGCGAATACTCTGAAGCTGCTATTACAATCAGAGGGACTTACTTCCCCCCAGGCAAAGAACCCAAGGAAGGAGAACGGAAGATTTATTTGGCTATAGAAAGTGAGTATTCTTTTTATAAATGTTGTAATTAAGGATACGGCTCTGCTTTTGTAATTAGCCACGGAATCTCTGCAATCAGTATTTGGATGCTTGGTTACACACCCACTGTGGTTACCGTGCAAATTCACATTAAATAAATTGATATGTAGACACCCACAGCTAGATTGTGTTCTAAGAAAGATATAATTGAAATATATGTAAGATATCTTTTATTAAATGAATACTAAAGCGTTCTTCAGCAAACAGCTGAGGATAATTCAGCAAGTTTTACAGAGCTTCTGAAACTAGCCAGCAATGTTTGTGCTGCGGGCTCCACATACAGCAAGTGGTGAAGGTGGGAATGTTTTCTCTTTGTCTTCAGGTGCCAACGAACTGGCTGTACAGAAAGCAAAGGCAGAAATCACACGGCTCATAAAAGAGGAGCTCATCAGATTGGTGAGTGAAATGCGCCGAATGCAGAAAGTGCCTTGATTTATGTGTTAGGAGACTGATTTCTACAAATGATGACACTCTGGATACGGTTTTGTTAATATCAGGGACTGGGACCTATAGATCTCAAAACCGCTGTTGGATGGAGCAGCCTAGAGGCGAGATCCCTGTTGGGTCAGGCAGACACGGGGCTGTTAGCCAGCCAGCAGATGGAGATAATGCATTCACAGAGCTTTGGGAGTGAAAACCCTGTAAAGAGCTGGGTCCCAATAAATTTCCTAATTGCAGCACCATCAGGCAGGGGTGAGGAGAATTATTCTCCTTATTTTCATACTTCGTATGTGTTGAAAGCTGGAGCTTTACAGCGTGATCAGCTGTGTTCAACATCCTCTGTTTCCAAAGAAGATACTGTCTTGAGAAATCATAGTTTGAGTTCTGTGGCTGAAGAAACCTCGGCTTTCTCTGGAATAACCCTCGGTGATTCTCTGTTAGATTTGACAGTGTCTTTGGCTCTTTCTCTTCGGTAGCCTTTCGGATCAGCAGTCAATTCCCGTGGTCCTGCTGAGCCAGCCTTGGTAGTTTAGTTTCCTTTTCAAACTTGTTGATCTCCCCATAGAAAGGAAGGAGATTGCGAAGGAACTGCTTATTCTCATCTAACGTGGGTTTGTTGTTAGTGAGGGTTTACCACAATTCCTCTATCCATTTTCATTTTTAACTCTGGTTATTCTCTCCTTTATTTGCAGCAAAATTCTTACCAACCAACCAACAAAGGAAGATACAAAGTTCTATGAGTATTTGGAGTTACCTGTCTGCCCGTGGCTGGTGCGTGAAACTTCGTGGCTTCTGTTGTTCTTGCTGTTTACACCGCTTCTTGTAAATTAAGAAAATCTTTGGGTTTTTATTTTGTCTTGCGGACGTTTTTTAACGGGAAATTGATACTTGCTGAAACATCTTAATTCTCTCCACTCAAGTTACCAGTCTTAAAGCAGACCAGTTTCGGCGGAGCATGATTTAATTTAAAAGTGCAGTTTATATACTTTTCATCGTCAAGAAGATAAAAATAAAAGAGATTTTAATTTTTTTTTTTTCTGACAGACTACACTGTTAAGTAAATGAAACAACGTTGGGATTTGTGTTGGAAATTGTTCGAATGTACCTGCTTCGTATTGCGGGGATGGTTCACGCCATATCAGTTTATACTGGAAAAATGATAAACCACCCAAATAAAGGCAGGATTTTCTCCTGGTCCATAGCATCTCTCTGGCTGGTTCCACACACGTTCTCTCCCTGTACAAACGTCCCCCTCAGGTCAGAGTCTTGCAGTGATCAGAGTAGAGAATTTTAGCCAGAAATACTTGAGGTCTAGTTTTAAGATCTTCTTTCCCTTCTCATGTCCCGTTTTGCCTTTATCATCCAGGTGATAGAATAACTCTTCGGGGGGTTTTTGTAAAGTGAAATATTTTGTAGCATGAAAATAGTGTTCCTGTTTCTTTTCTAAACTTCAGAATTTTAGGATGTGATTATTTTTTTTTCCCCTCGTTCTCTGACATAACTATAAAATCCTGTCCAGTTTAAAAAGAAGTTACCAGAAAAAAAAACCGAACCCCAACACTAGAAACCTCTTTTGTAATAAAACACGACTTTGTCACTTTTTTATAGTGTTCTTATATATACACTTAATGTGATTATTTTTTTTTCCCCCCTCCCCAGGGTTGTCGTCTTTGTTGCTGCTAGGCCACGGCTTTAAGTTAAAATGAATAATGGTGTTTATGAGTGAATTCCACAAGTATTGGCTGTCGTTGCAGTCAATAAGCTACTGGGCCAGGCAGGACCTTTCTTTGTGAGGTCTCTTCCCCGTAACCATTAGTTTTCACGACGGACTCTTAGGCATTTCTCTTCCCCACGTACTTCCCCAGTGCCTGAGCTGTAGCCGTCGAGTTGTCTCGTTGTAGCAGCCGCGAGACTTTGAGGACGATGACTTTCGAAAGGACTTTTGTAGCAAGCTTTTCTTACCTGACGCGCCAAGAAGAAGCGTGTCATTTTAAACCAGCTGTGTCTATACTGCTTGAACCCTGGTGAAGACAAATCCTACACCCCAACTTGTGTTTTCCCAGCTTCAGGTAACTGAAGTGACTGTTCCTGTTTGCGTGCAACTGTCTGTTACTGTCAGGGAGTCTTCTTTGCTATCCAGGAAAGGAATGTAGTGATGATACCAACCTAACAGTACACGCTTAGAGTAAGAACACCCAATACTTGCCAATATTACTACACCAAGGAGAACGAACAAAGAGGAGAGAGAAGCACACACAGTAACGCCCTCCACCATTTAAAATCTCCCAACGAAAAGCCCTGTGACTCCCTTTAAATACATCTCGCCTTCCGTTAAGAGCTGGGGTTTGATACGTTTCATACAACGCATTTGCTGAATTGCCACTAACTTTTTGACAGTGTCCCCCCCAGAAGAGTGACAGGCTTTGGTGTATTTAATGAAGAGAGCTGCTGAGTATGGACAGCTTGAACCTCTTTCAAAATCTTGTTTCGAAATGTTCGTCCTATCTATTGGTATCTCCTAAAAAAGGCACGATGGAGACGTTTTTGTGATTCCCAGCTTTGCCTTGTTGGATTCCAGAGACGCTACGATGTATAATCTAGAACTTCCCGGGGTTTTTAAATGCAATGTCAATACTCTTTTATGTTTTTTAAATTCCAGCAAAAAAATAAAAAATAATTTCAACGTGTATTTTTCAGAAACTGTCTTTCTGAATAGCTCATCTGTTTTCTGCACTCCCCTTGCCTACGGCAGTTAACCTTGTACTTGGTGGGTACAGTAACTACTCCTTGGGTGTTTTTTCTGGTTGAAACGCCACAAGATGTGGCTTGAAATCTATTACAAAAGTTACAGCAAAGGTGTTTGGATACATGAAAACAGGAGCAAAATGCGTGTAAGTGAGAAGAAACCTTCAAATTAATTTTTATGAGGAAAAAAAATAGTGGAAACAAGAATAAAAGTTTAGAGAAGACACTATTAAGTCATGAAAAATGACCTATCTAGTTCTTTCCAAGTGTGTCCGTGGATAGAGGCAAGATCTTTTTAAACATCCTCATTTGGCTGCTTTCCAGAGAATCTATCCTGGACAGATTCCTGTCACCAGTTGCTGAAAGAGCACAGGGAGGCTGTATTTCTATTGTCTTTTTAAACGGAACGAGATTTGCTTACATGCGTTTTTCTGCCCAAAGTGATACACTACCACCTTTCTAAGTCACCTTCTGCTCTCAGTGCTTGAGGAAACGGTGGAATTTGGGATGGATAAGCGATACGAGTGTTTGATACTGGGTCACGAATGGGATTTTGTGTGCGTGTCCCAATAATGCAGCGTTGGCATGGTGCAGTGGTGGTGAGGGGTGATATTCTGGGGGTGTTTAATCAAAGCTTTGCTATAATTCTGCAGTTGTAATAGCTGAATATGAAACAAACACCAAGGGCTGGGGTTGGGATCTTCCTAAAATAAGAAAAAGGACGCGGGAGTCTCGGGGAGAGCAAGAACACCATGGTGGTTCAGTCCCTCAGATGTGTTTACGGTGGTTACTCAGGAGGACCAGAGCCAGGGTTAGAGACAGGTACGTGTGGCTGAGAATGGAGCCTGGGGCGCTTGCCACTATTAGCTTTAGATTTCCTGCTGTGGGCACATCCTATTTCTATTAAAACCTTTCCTAAACTTGCCTGACTGCCCTCAAGCAGGGCAGCAAGGCGGTTCTGGGTGTACAAGCCTACTCACAGCGAGTTCCTCGTGAAGGTTGTGCGCGGCCCCTTCCCTTTCTCTGAGCGTGAGCGCCGGGCCCCGTGCGCGCGTTCTGGCCTCCTCACGTGACGCTCGAGGAATGCACTCTCCTTTGATTATTTTTCTTGACCCAGATCGCTTCCAAATATGGTCTCTGCTTAAACAAGTTTGTGTTCTTAGAGCTCGGGCGTTTGCAGAAGAAATTCTGGCCTCCAGCTCGCTGTGGCTGTACGGGGGGAGCGGAGGCTGAGAGCAACCTAAAAACGTAAAGAGAAAAAGGCACACAGCTGGACTCAAACTTTTGTCCCAAAATGTACATTTGGTAAAATGTTTAGATAATGCTAGGCAGGAAGATTTGTTCTCCTAATTTCAGCTCCAGTGGAAACAATTGTTTTTAAATAAATGACCATTAGTCTGAGCAATCGCCACCCAAACATTGCTTCTCGGAGGCTTCTCATCTGAACCAGATTTAAATGTTTCTCTTTAGTCAAATGGAGAGATACAAAACTGTCAAGCTGACCGGCGTAAGAGAGGTAAATTAATTATCTCAGAATTCAGCAGTTCCAGGGAGCTAAGAACTTATTAATAACCTACGCTGGAGTCATCATATGATTCTTAAGTTATTTTATACTTCGTCCACTCTAAGTACAAAGTTCATCATCACCAGGATCTTCCTCAGAACAATAAATACCACCGGGCAGCTGTTCTGAAACTAACGGCTGAGGGAGGAAAACGTTACACTGAACAAAAAAATCCTTAATCTCGGCTAAACCCTCCATTTCCTCTGCCTGTGCGTGTCAGTGAGCAAGTGAATTTGTAGAAATGATCAGCTCCAATAATTCACAGCTAGACAGGAGGTTGCAGCAGTTAGTTCTGAGCACTCGCAGCTTGCTCAGCTCGCTGAGGAGCGGCGAGAAGCTCCTGCCTCGTCAGAAATTGGAGGAAACTGTGCTTTTAGGCCTCGTCCTCTTCTCCACCAGTGAGATCTCCTGTAAAGGAGGAAGAGAATGGGACTCTGCGGTCTGGATATAGAAACAATGATAGGACAAGAGGGAACGGCCTAAAGCTGCACCAAAGGAGGTTTTAGGCTGGCTATTTGGAAAAAAAATTCTCTGAAAGGGTTGTAAAGCATTGGCACAGGCTGCCCAGGGAGAGGGTTGAGTCGCCATCCCTTGATGTGTTTAAAAGTTGTATAGGGGAGGTGTTTAGAGATATGCTTTAGGGGTGATAAAAAGTAGGGTTAAAGGTTGAACTTGATGATCTTATAGGTCTTTTCCAACCTAAATGTTTCTATGATTCTGTGATTTCATGGCACGTTTTACCTTGCAGATAATTAGTGTGATCATTTGCCAGTTTTTAGTGCAAGAAAAGGAGGAAGTAGATTCACAACCCAAGCAACCTCCATGCCTCAGGCCCCGGGGAGCTTTCACAAAACAAGAGAGTCGCCGACCAATTCATCTTTTGTTTGGTTCCTGTTTTTCTTAGCACAGAGCGCCGAGGAGGAAACCGGATCCTGTCGCTCCCAGATTAATATTTGAGCACTGTGTGTGCCGGAGCTGGCTCACCGGGTGTGGGTTTGCCTGGAGCACGATCTGGAGCAGTCCCACAGACCCTCATGAAAGCGTGTCCAGCTCCAACGTCAAACATTGAGATCTTGCTCTGCCAGCGACAGCCTCGGCAACAGCCCCATTCAGGTTTCACAGCTCCTTGGGATGGAACCTTTTGCTGCTTCAGGGGACAAGTTTACTCCTCCCTGCTATCTGACCACTGCTGCATTTTGTTGAGGTCACCATTTCTAGATAAAGCAGGATCCTGAGCCTGGCCTGATTACCCTCAAATTCCAGATTAAGAAATTAAAAAGAAAATAACGGGATACCGAAGAGGTAGCAAACTCTGCTGCTTTTGATAGGTGGCAGCATTTCCAACAAGAGTTTAGAACAGCGGAAAGACGAGATTCGTAAATAAACTGAATCATTTGCTAAATTAAGCTAAATAAACGCTGCTTTCCCCTGCTGCTTTCCTGTATCGTGAGTGAGGATTCCTCTGTGCATTCAGAAGCACTGGCCAAAAAACGAACCGTCGTCTTGGCAGGATGTTTCACAGCAATTTTCGGCCTGAAGAGCTCCAAGTATCATAGAAATGGAGTGTGAGGGTTGGAGTACAGCAGTCAGCTCCCCAAACAACAGCAGGAGAGGAAAATATTTAGAAAAAGCAGAACTGGCCATTTGTAAAAGCTGCAGTGCAGGTTCTTTTTTTTCTTTTCTTTTTTTTCTTGCTTTTACCTGAAGGGAGGCGTAGTCAGGTGGGGCCAGGCTCTTCTCCCAGGCAACTTGTGACAAGACGAGAGGGCACGGCCTGAAGCTGCGTCAGGGGAGGGGTAGGTTGGATGTTCAGAAGCACTTCCTTACAGAAAGGGGGATAAAACACTGGAATGGGCTGGCCAGGGAGGTGGTGGAGTCACCGTCCCTAGAGGGGTTTAAGAAAAGATTGGATGCTGCACTTACTGGCAGGGTTTAGCTGATGGGGTGGTGTTAGGTCAGAGGCTGGACTCGATGATCTCAGAGGGCTTTTCCAGCCTCAGTGATTCTGTGATACAATAAATCAGTGAGTTTTCCCTAGGAACCAGATGCAAAGACAAATGTGAATGACCTTATTAATTTGGAGAAAAGGAGACTGAGGCGTGGCCTCATTAATGTTTATAAATACGTAACGGGCGAGTGTTGTGAGGATGGAGCCAGACTCTTCTCAATGAAACCCAATGATAGGACAAGGGTAACGGGTGTAAGCTGGAACACAGGAGGTTCCGCTTAAATATGAGAAAAAAAAACTTCTTTACAGTGAGGGTGACAGAGCCTGGAACAGGCTGCCCAGGGAGGGGGTTAAGTCGCCATCCCCTGAAGTGTTTAAAGGGCGCAGAGATGCAGTGCTTACAGATATGTCTTAAGGGCGATAAAGATTAAAGATTGAACTGGATGATCTTAGACGTCTTTTCCTACATGACACTTCGAATACGAGGAGGAGGAGGAAAACGGACACCTCCCTCAGCTCTGCCCTCCCGCCCCCGCGCAGCTCCCGGCCCTTCCCGCCCACAACGGGCACAAAATGGCGGCGGGGACGCGACCCTGAAGCGCCCGGGAGCGGGAGGAGCCGCCCCGCCCCTCGCCCCCTCTGTGCGCGGCCCCGCGGCGCGGCCCCGCTCGGGAACGCGCCCAGCCCAGCCCAGCCCGTCCCCTCCTCTCCTTCCCCGTGTCCCTCCCGCTGCCGCCGCAGCGCCGCTCCCTGCAGCCGCCCGGCGGGCTGANGCCCTGCTCGGCGCTGGGGCTGGGCAAGATGGAGACGCTGCCGGCGGGGGATGGGAGAAGAGGGAGCGTCCAGAGGGGGCACCCTGCGGGCTCCTGGCGGCGGCAGGGCCCCGGCCTGGGCTGCGGGAGGAGCTGCGCCATGGCCGCCCCCAGCACAGGGGAGAGGAGGGGAGGGGAGGAGGCCGCAGCCTGGCCTGAGGTTATGGAGGGGGGAGGTTGGTTGTGCCTGGGCCTGGGCCTGGGCTTGGGCCTGGTTCTGGTTCTTGCCGTGCAGGTGGCACTGGAAGCGAGCCCCCCCCACCCCCGCAGCCCTGGTGCGCTCCCGGCTGTGCTGCCATCGGGCCAGGGGAGCTGGAACTTGGTCTAGGTGGTCCTGCTCCGGCGGAGGGGTTGGACTAGATGATCTTTCGAGGTTCCTTCCAGTCCCAAACGATCTGTGAATCTATCTGCGCCTCCCTTTTGTCCCCTCCGCCCGCCCCGGGCCTCCTCAGGTAGCGCCGGGGCCTGTTGCGGGCCCCCCCAGGCCTCTCAGGAGGGAGGGATCCCCCTTCAGAGATGGGATCTGTGCTTGGCTTTCTGCTTAAAACGTATTTCTGTGAGTGCAGCGCCGTGGATGTGCTTCGTGGCCTCCCGAAACGTCGCCTGCTTTGGTTCACCTGAGCCCCAGGGTGGATGGAGAGCCCCTGGTGAAAGGGTGCCCGAGCCTGGCCCAGGCTGCCCAGGGGGGTTGTGGAGTCTCCTTCTCTGGAGACCTTTCAAACCCGCCTGGACGAGTTCCTGTGGGACTTGATCTAGGTGATCCTGCTGCGGCAATGGGGGGATTGGACTAGATGAGCTTTCGAGGTCCATTCCAATCCCTAACAGTCTGTGACTCTGTGGTGTGGTCAGTCCCTCTGCGCCGCTCTGCCTTGTGCCACAGCGTGTGTGAGCGAGGTGTGTTCTTCTGGAGAGTTGCAGATAAGTTCAGGGCATCCTTATTTGTGTGCAGCGCCGCTGGGGTAATTAATTAGCGAATAGTGGCACCTTTCATCTGCGTGAATTTTTTTTTTTTTCTCCGTATCTCTCTCTCTCTCTTTCTCTGAGGAAAGTGGCAGTTGCTGCGATGCACATGGGTTGTGTTTTTGTAAAATGAAAGAGTAGGAGGAGCACTCGGTTAATACATTAATTACGGCTTATTTCTGTTTCAGCCTTCGGATGCCACGGTTTCTCTTGCGACTGTTGGGTTTTTTGCCTGTGTCTGTATCCTTCAGGCTTTAGACACAACCTTAAGCTAAAAAAGCCTCCCACGCGTTCGTCCGTTGACCGTTGTCGAACAGATTCGACAGGTGGACTTGGTCTTTGCAGTCTAGCGCAAGGACACCACAGTTTGTGGCTGTGTTTGAGTGTTTCGACAGGTTTCCCCGCAGCCTTTCGCGCTAGACCTGGGGCAGATAAACACCGTGGAAGCACACATCGGGAAGGAGGTGTTTGATCCATCCCTTAAGCTTCCAAATCCTTTCGAGGGAGGAGGGTAGGGGAAGAGGAGAGAGGAGGTGAGAACACCCACTGAGATGAATGAGCACCTCTCACCTCTCCGAGCTATTGTTCGAGACACCAGCGAGTTCTGCTCCCTGGGGAGGAGAGCGGGTGGGCGAGAACACCCACAGAGATGAATAAGCATCTCCAGCTCCTCAAAGCCGCTGTTCTGGGCTATGGCAAGACCTGCTCCTGTTTACCTGGGAAGAGCTCCTTGAGGTGAACGGAGAGTTTCACAAACACTAATAAACCATCTCTTTATAACGATCTACCTCAGCCTGCTCTGTCATTCACATGCATATTTGGATGGCCTTGAAGTTTGGCAATTACAGAACGGCGAAATAATCGGGGCGCAGTTTCACAACCTCGCTCTTCGGAGCCAGTCGGTCTGGCCTGATGGCTGCCTGGATTCTGCGCTTTCATTCAGGTCTTTCATTCAGGTTTTCCAAGTCCCTTAAGTCATCTTCTGGAGGTCTGATTAGTTTTTGAAGTAACTGGGACCAAGGAGGATGGGGTGAGTGGCAGCCAGTGGCTAAGGTGGCTTAGGCTGCCCTGGGAGCTCAGCCTGTCTCTGCGCTTCTCATGGAACTGTTTCTGCTCTTCTCTTGCCTCGGTGCCAGCCAACTGTGGCGTTTGCTTTTCTTCTTGGATTAGTTTTCACCTGCTTTCCCCTGGTGTTGGTTTGTTCTGCTCTTGCACAACAGTTGGCGTTGGCACGAGGAGCGGGAATGTGGGAGAAGAGGAAAGGGCAAGATTGTCCTGTTCAGAAAAAAAATGCGGATTTGGAGTGGTTTCTATTGATTTATGAAACCAAGCTGCCAGTCGTGTCAGTGTAGCTGGAGGTGCACAGTTAATGAATTCATTGACGTGATCTTCCTTCATTTTTGGAGCTGCATAAACCTTTTCAAGTGTCCTGATTCTCCTCATCACATGGTTACATGAGCTGAATTTTGGGGTGGGAAGGAGTCAGCTGATGTTCCTGCTGATGTTACCATCTAGTGAAATTCAGCCCTTACATATGACTTGCTTGGGTTTTTTTAAGGTTAGAAAGCTGAACAATTACTTGCTTGCCTCTTTCTGCAACCAAATCGTGAATGACCCCTAAAAGTTCACATTTTACTTGACGCTTGGCCTAGCTGGGGCCTGGCAATAGCTGATCTTTGTGAGAGCGGCACTGATCTCTGTCTTTAATTCAGGGTTGGTGCTCAGACTTTGAGGAGCCCTGATTTTTCCAAAGGTGTCTGAGTCAAAACCCTTGAACTCCCAGCCATGCAGACTTGCTCAAGCAGCAGCTCCTTGGTGAGGAGCAGGAGTCACAGCCCCTCTATGAGCGAAGGCTCCCCATCTGCCTGCCATATCTGTGGAGGAGGAACTGGAAGGGGAGTGGGTCTGTCGGCTCTAAATAATTCCTCCCTTAACTTCTGTCATGTAAGAAAATGACCCTGAGTCACTGGGGGAAGGACCATGCTTGTATTGCTCAGGAAACTCTAATTTCTCAGGTTTTTTTGCGCTAAGAATAACTGAGAGGAAAAACTTGATTTCCAAACCACATTATCTCTTCAGTTTGCAGCCTCGTGTTGCCGTGGAGTAGCTCTCGCGAGTCGCTGCTCTGAAGGAATTCTTTCTTATATTTTGGCTGGTTTTAACATATTTTACCTAGTGGCAAATGATGAAGAAAGTTGTTATTATGCAATCGACCGTGGAAAGTGCTTCGTAAGCACGTTTTGGAGAAACTGGTTATCTAACTTGGGAAGGAGATCAGGTTTCAGATGTAGGTTCAGGCGCTACGGTGGATGTTGCGCCCCTGATAGGATTTCATACTTCGTATTTTTGAAATATTTGTGATGAAAGCGTTTCCCACACCCTGTGTCCTAAGAGGGAAGAGCAGAACCAAGACCCTATCTCTCTTGCAGTCTTCAAAGGGGAAAAATATTGCTGCTGCTGCTGCTTAAACTCTCTCCCTGCAAAGAAAACGAGCCCGTTGGTATTCCCCAGGCTCAGCTCGGCCCCTGCGCTGTGGAACGTGGCATAGAGCGTTCTTTATGTGGAGCTCTCGAACAGAGCCAGGCCTGTGCTCAGCTCCAGCCGCTCTCGTGGGTAAAGCGACGCTCCGAGTACTAGCGCAGAAATAATACTTGTAGCTGCTCGTGGTTTTAAGCAGTATCTCGTGTGCTCTGGGCGTGTTGGGTGGCGTTGAGAATGAACTGCTGCAGCCTCCTGCGGTTCCGTCAGTACTGCTGAAGCTATCGCAAGCTCTGCGGTGAAATGCTTAACAAAACCAGGCGGGTTTTATATGCTGACCCTCAGCAAAAGCAACATTGTCCCTGTTGGCAGCAGTTTACCTTCCCACAATCACAGAATGTTCGGGACTGGAAGGGACCTCGAAAGATCGTCTAGTCCAATCCCTCTGCTGGAGCAGGATTAGGATTGATCCTAATTCCCCGGTATTGATCGTTTCAAAAGCTGCAATCTAGAGGTGCTTCCAGTTTTGTTCAGCTTTGCTCAGGTTCAGGTGTGCTTTACCAGCAGTCAGAAGCAGTTGCTGAGTCAGGGCTGTTCTGGTGCTCACCAGGCTGGAGCTGCTGAGAGCACCTGGGGTGGGTGACACCAGAGCAGTTCCTGCTGCTTAGGCTGGAACCGAACGTTCTGCTTACGCAGGTAACAGGTCACAGGTCTGGTACTTGGTATCAAATATTGAATGAGCAGGTGCTTGGTCTAGGGGCTCACGTACTTTCTCTGCTTGTCAATGTTTTCATCTTGTCTACGTTCGTGGCCAAATTCTGCCCACGCCAAAGGCAAAGGGCATGATGTTTGCAAGCTAAAGACAGCGTCGCATCACTGCCCAGGAGGTTGGTGGGGGGTTTTTTTATGGAATGTGATTTGAGTAGCTTTGATCTTAAAATCTCATGTAGTGAACAAGAGATGAAGGTGGATTTTCTGCGTAGTTTCAAGCCCAGAGAGGGTTGGGCCATAGCAGTAGCAGAAGCCTCAGCAGCTGTAAACCTGAACCGTGTGGTACATTAACCTGTGTTTAGGGACACCAGGATGCGTTTTGTTTCTCTCTCTGTCTGTCCAAAACTTGGAATTAGGTGAAATCTGTTCAGTTTCTTGCTGCGTCTGTATTGTCCATAATACAGTTTCTGTTTCACCTCCCAGCAGAAGGAAGCAAACGGTACCAAACCTGACTGTGAAATACAGAAACATCTTAAAGGCAGCCTCGTATGTTGTGTATTGACCACAGTGGCCTGGCTGTCATCTGAGCAAAACAAAACTCTAGACTCGCCTCGGCCGTGCTAAAGCAGGGTGACTTTGCAGGAGAACTGCAGTGGAGTTGTACTTTAGAAGGAGGGGTCATTCCCGTGGCCAGAACCCCCTCCTGCCACAAAGCTTGGTGGTCCCGGGTGGCTGGTCCTGCTCCTTTCTTTATTTCTAGCAGTCGTGGAGCCTCTGTGCTTCGTTGCTGCTTCTCTTTTCCCAAAGCCGCTTGTCTCCTCCCATCCCCAGCATTTGTACAGAGATAAATTACCAGATAGAAAGGGATCCAGACAGAAAATCCAAACAGAAAATCCTCCGCAGCCTCTTTCCAGTAAAAATCTTTTTGAAATAGGACTAAATTTGGTGACTAGCGTCTCAACTGTTTGTTTACACAGAGACATTCAGCCTGTCAGTTGAATCAGTTTAGAAACTGATTTGAGTAAACTATGGCAAATACCTTTCACGGGTGTATTCACGGGTTTAAAATGAGTACGTTCTCTTTTGCTGGGAACTTTTTCTGCCTGGTTTTATTTAAGAACGCTCGCACACAAAGTTGTGTGTGTTTGGTTATGCAATTAGCTAGAGTGTGATTTTTAAATTGGCGTAGCTTTGCATTTTATAGCGATTCTCGTTTATACTGTACGTCTCCCTGCCAAGAAACGTGCTTCCACTCTACGGAGAGACTCCCTGCCTTCTTTTATTCCTTGCTGTCATGTAAACGGAGTAAAATAATGCTAGAGATGTCAGTGTGAGGGTAATTAACCTTGATTACAGAGTTTCTTCTTAAAGCTTTTGGAAAAAAAAAAAGTTAAATCAAAAAACACAGAATACGAGCCTTGGCTACTACTTGGAATTTTCATGATTTGATGAAAAACGGTGCAGAGAGAAGGGGGGGGAAACCCCAAAACATTTAAACAAATCCTGTTGGCATTCTTCCACCAAGATTGAGGGGTTGTTTTAAGCTTCCGATGTAAGAAATTTTCAACAATTACTGATTTGTCCGTCTTTCTGCTTTCATCAATTGCAGTGATGCTGGCTGTGGCCAGATGGAAGGTAAAGCAGCACCAGCCGCGTTTGGTACGTGAGGTTGGTGCTTGTCCAGAGCTCTCGGGGCTGTTGCAGTAGACACAAACCATACGCATGTGGCGATGGAGCTCCAGCGTTTGGTGGTTACAGCAGGAGACAGTCACTGTCCGGGAGGACCTGCGATGGTTCTCCCCAGGAAGGATGGATTGTGCCTGTCGGAAAAATCCCTGACTGTAAGGAGGAGAAAAAGCAGAAAGTAAGAACGTAATGTAGATAGGAATGAGTCTGAGCGGTGGTCGGTCTCTAAGAAACACCAGAGGCCTTCCCTTTATTCAGCGCCTCCTCCTTGCTGTGTCTGTTCCTCGGATCCTGGGCAGCTGAACCGCTCCTTCTTTGTGGCGGTGGAGCTCGGCGTGGCTTTTTGGGGCCAAAGCCGATACTCTTGTGTTTCAAGTGAGACAAGAACGCTGCGAACCGCTCCGAGTGTCCTCTAGAGTATCTGCAAACAGGAACAGCCTTGCAGAGCCTCTGGGGCTGCTCTCTCGGCAGCACGAGTACATTATCAGCACCCTTACGCTTGCAGTTACGCATCAGGAAGAATCTCAGGTATTTGGGGGGGGGATATTGTGAGCCCTATTCTAGTGGGGTTAAAGGAAGATAACTTTTTTTGATTGCTAACTGTAGAAAACCTTAAGCAGAGAAAAGTCTACCTGGTCTTCTGACCTGTAGCTCATTGCCTTTGTTCTTTGCTAAGCACAGGCTCCCTAATTATTCCGAGTTATTTTGTTTGCTCTTCAACAACGTGCAGTAGCGGTGTTTTCATGATTGTTCCGCTGTACCCCAGTCAACACCCCAGTATCGCAGCGCTCGGATGGTTCCAGCAGAGATTCTCTAATATTTAAACCATATTGCTATCGTAATTTCAGTGTTTGACAAACCCCTGTTCGTCTGTTTGCGCAAGATTAACGCGTCCGCAGCACCGCGCCTTCAACAGGCCGAGGTGAACTGGGAGTTAGTGCAGGGAATGGATCCGTGGGAATTGGCAGCGAAGGACACGGGGATTGACTGCGGCTAAACAGCCTCTCTCTGCCTGGGAGGAGATGTTCGAGGCTACCAGATAAATTTAGTAATCAGTGGCAGAGTTTAAATTGAGTTGCTGTAGGTGATATTCCTGCAAGGAAAAGACAATATATCTTGCAGACCTTATCTAGTAGAGGAATCTACTGCAGGAAGAAATATTGAGTGTCTTAAGCGTGACTGTAGGAGGCAGGAGTACTGTGACGTGCCAGGTATTGATTGGCTTCATCTCGTCCGCAGCGTGGCTAAATATTGTTATCTTCAACGGAGTATTTGCAGCTCATTGAAGTTGTAGAATCAATATGGTTAATGGGTGAAACTATCGCCCCGTTGCTCCTTCAGTGCCTTGCAGGCTTTGTACGGTATCACCACTAGGAGAAGAAATCAGAGGCAGTATCTGCACAGTTAATGTTGAAAAGCCTTAATGCTAAAAGAGTTCTAGAATACCAGTAATATTGTGAATTGTCGCGATTCTGCCCCGGTGTGTGTGCTGCAGGGATGCTGTATGATGAATATAAGACTTGGAAATAGAGGCTCGTGCTGCTGCCAGTGAGCGTCCGTGGTTTCTAGCTGTTTGGCAGCCTGCAGTGACGTGCAGGTGAGAGTCAGCGCCCTTGAGATGAGGCTTTGGGTCCTGCTTAAACCAGGAGACCTCTGTAAACACAGCACGGCTCTGCTGGCTTTATCTAATGAGAAGAGCAGGCTTATATGAAACAGTCGTTGGGGCCACGTTGGGTTTTCCAGAATATCTGGAGGTGTATGACAATGTGCTCACCCGTAACAGGAGCTGGGTTGTTTTTACCCCAAAGTTGTTATCTCGGAGTTGGCTTTACCAGCAATTTGTACCTGCCTCTAACGAGCACAGTGGGGGCATTTCTGCCACCCAGCATCTTGTCCTTCGTCATAGATTGACTTCCTACCTCTCCTTTCCCAACTACGGCACCGGTGTCTTTGCTGAACACCTTTCCTGTTTCCTCCTTTCACGTTAATTGTGACAAGAGATGACAAAACCGATCAGTGTTTTATTAATTTGCCGCAGTTCAACAAAATAAAGTCTTCGGGAGCCTGTAGCTACTAAATCAAGGCGGTGATACCGTGTTTTTCCTTGGTTCACCTTACAGCTCTAGAATTCAGATGAGATTCGGTTGAAAAGGGTTTGAAGTCGTGGTGGGCGAGCAGATATTGTATATCTTGGTTGCTGAAATGCTCTTGTTCACTTCTTTAATGTACTTCTTCCCTCATTGTACCTGAATAATAATACCTGGCTTAATTTCCCATTTTAAACTACGGTTTAAATTGTCATCCCAAACTGAGTGTAAATGTTACCGTGCAAAACTTTTAAGTGAAAGCTTAAGACAACCCGTTTTAAAAAGTAATTTAGTGACATCAGTGCTGTTTACTAAAAGCAGACAAAGCGGTTTGGACTAATCGGAAGAAACAGAGGTAGCTTTGGAAAGGTTCTCGCTTGTGGAACGCCGCAGTTTTCTTCGATATTGATACATATTTTCTCTCTCTTTATTTTCGGTAGAAAATGATGCACCCCGTTGCCAGCGGTAATCCAGCTTTCTGCGGGACCGGCAAGAGCTCTTGCCTTAACGAAGACAATGTGAGAGCGGCCGATCAGTTTGACTTGTACGCCACGCAGCAGAGCAAATACAGCCACGCGGTCGCCCACAAACCCATCGCGTGCCAGAGACAAGACGCCTTGACCGAATCGCACTTGCAGACCACAAGCGGCAGGAATATAGAGACAAAAGACGAACTCAAGAAAAAGAAAAACCTCAACCGCTCCGGGAAACGTGGAAGGCCGTCAGGGACCACCAAATCTGCAGGGTACCGCACCAGCACAGGTCGACCCCTGGGGACCACCAAAGCAGCTGGATTTAAGACAAGTCCAGGCAGACCCTTGGGTACAACTAAAGCAGCAGGATACAAAGTCAGCCCAGGCAGACCTCCAGGTAGCATTAAAGCTCTATCACGGCTTGCAAATCTAAATTATACTTGTGGCAGTGCAGCTTTTCCCTACCCCATGGTGCATAACAGAGGAGTACACGCCGCTGGTGAAACTAGCGGCAAAATCAAACAGCCTAACGAGTGAAAGGAGGAGGGAATTAGTAACTCCTTACTAATCCGCTTGACGCTGAGTTTCGGCATGTCTCTTGCATTTTGCTGTAGTGTTTGCCTTCAGTCGGAGTTTCTAGATCTTATTTTGATTCAAATAACGCCATAGCCTCTGGGTGCAATGCAGTAACCTTGAAAGCGATGTTGGGCAGGCGCTGTTTGGTTTGGGGTTTGTGGGTTTTGTTGTTTTGTTGGGTTTGTTTTTTTTTAAAAAATAATAATTTATAAGAAAGTCTGAAGTGATGCATTATGTCTTGGTGTGGATACTTAAGTCATGTCCATGTTGCTAGTTTTACGTTCAGTTTCTGGTAAATCTAGTTGTGTGGTTATGCGTTGAAGGATCGAAGTAAGGAGGACGGAGTTAGCTGGCTCTCTGTTCGTGATGTGGCCTCTCCCACAGTAAGGAACTCGGCCACATGAGTCCTTTCTTGATCAGAAAAACGGATCAAGAAAGCAGCAAGCTACACTGTCCACTTCTGCAGGAGCTTCTACAGACCTCAAATAGATACTGAAAAACTTAAACAGAAAAAAAACAAAAAACAAACAACCAAGCTTTTTTTTCAAGTGCTGATTTCAGGTAACTTTTGTTTCTGGAGTTGTAGCATTAAAGTCGATTTCCGCTAATGCTCCAAAGCTATTTTTGACAATATAAAAGAAAAGGGAGCGTTTGTACAGCGCGTTACAGCTTCACGGCGCCTTATGAACACGAGCTAGTTCGCCTCGAGGTGATAGCTGTTCTTTTAGTTCCACTGGGTAACTTTGCAATGCCTACTCGTTCTTATACCAAACCACAAATAACTCCTCCAAATATTTTATAAGAAATCAAGTACTGTTCGTTCTCGTTACATGTCTCAAACAGGACGTTCTTAAATCTGTAAATAGCTATTGACACGCTTTTTTGCCTTCAAAATCTGCGCTTAGCTGGCGACAGTTAAAATAGCTTTTCAAGTATTAACCTCTAATGTTTACAAATGAAACCTTTTTAAATAGACGCTGTCGCCAGGTTTTCCGACTTAGTTTTGCCAGATATTGCTGGAAATACAGTCATTTCCTTGTTTGACACTTATATTTAAGTTACGGAAGCTTAGATATCTACCAAAGGACACCGTTTTGATGATTTATAGAAGCAAACCGTATAGCCGATGCAAACAGGACGCAGTTCACTGCGCTGCCGGCCCCCAGGTATAAAGGAATTCATCTATGCATGCAAGCTGAAAGAAACAAAATGTTGTGGGTTAACTTAGAAATACCTTGCGTGACTCAAACTAAACCCTTCCCTCCTTCCAAAAGAAATGCTCCATTTTTTCCAACCGGGTCTATTTAATTTTTTTGCTATTTTTTTATGAAGCGTGGGAGAGCGTGTGAGTGCGTGGGTAAAATACTTTCATCTAGGCTTCAAACCCCTCAGTCCTCAATGTTGCCCCTTGTTTGTGCTCCAGTGATTTGACTGCAATTAAAGCGCCTTTTTCTTTTTTCTTTTTCTTTTTTTAATCTGGAAGAACGTTTACATTTAAGTTGCTTCACTTCTAATGTGACGTGACGGTCAATTCATAGCTTCAAATATCTGGGGAGGGGGAATGTGCAGAGTTTGCAGAGTTGGGGGAGCATAAAAATTGGGGTTAATTGAGCCCGTGCTGAATGAGTAACGATGCTGATGGTGTTTGTTAACGTTAAATGCTATTCTGGCCTGCTGTGGTTTTTGATGAGAACTCTTGCTTTCAGTGATGACAACTTCAGAAACAGATGTTTCATACCTTTTTTATCAGGAAAAAAGCAGCAAGCCTTCAGGTGTTCCAGTGATGCCTAACACATATTGCGCTGGACTTTATGCTGTACTTTACGATAGGTGTGTTGAATGGTTTTGGGGGAACTGTGTATGCACTGGCAAGTAAGACAATGAACCTCAGCTGTACTGGATGGCTCCTTAGTCGAGAGATGAACTAATGGCAGCTAAACTGCTACTAAAACAAACAAAAGTTTCTCCGTGCTGAAGCTTGGAAACCCAGCTCGACGTTCTCTTCCTCAGCTCGCAAGTCTGACATTGAGCAGTCTCAGAACGGCGGAACTTCTGGCACACGCAAAACGCCAACGTGAGCCCGTTCACCCTCAGGATCTGCCTTGCGGTGTCCGCTTTTCATCAGACGATTTGTCAACAAAAGACTGCTCGAAGTTCTTGCCGAGCGCGGCTGGCGCAGCAGTCCTCTGCAGCTGAATGTAACGACCGCAGGAGCGTCGCACGTTGCCGGCAAGGACCGCGCCGCACGGCACCGCTGTACCGTGGAGAAACTCCACCTCTTACCTCCTCCTGCTGCCCCCGTGCGCTTCTGCTCCAGTCCTCGCCCCTGCATCTCTACCCGATGGTGTGTCAGGAGACCGTGCGGACGTGTCGCTGTTCCGCTCCTCTGATGAATCCTCTATTCCGAGCATGCTGAGGAGATAATGAAATCATCTAAGCGATTGCTGTTCATTACCGTGTTTGTTAATTCTATCAGACGGAATAGAATCCCAGGAAAAAAAACAACCCCAATTAACGTTGTCAGTTGTGAAATGCTGAGCATAAAGTAGAGAAGTGCTGGGCGAGTCTGCACGGGGCTGCTCGGCACTCTGGGTTGAGCAAGGAGACCAGAAGTGCACCCAATGCTGGTTTATTTTCTACCCGACTGTAGCTTCCTGGTGCCGTGCGGTGAGGGGAAGGAAAAAAAAAAACAAAAAGAAAGGAAAAAAAAAATGAAAGAGAGATTTCAAATGAACTAGAAATGGAATTTTCAAATGCTTCTTTTCCTATATATAACCTGCAGAATACATTGTGCTTTTTTTTTCCAACACTTTTCTTTCCATGAGAAACACTGAAACAGCATGTTAATGCCGGAACTTTATTAGTACTAACGGGAAAACTGGCCTTTTCCCCCCCTGCGTAGTAGGAGAGCATCACTTGTAAGGTTAAATCGCTTCTTTTATATTCTATATCATAATGCCGCTACTCATAAGCTAGGATCACTGTTGTGCGTTAACACTGCTCAGAAGATCTACGTGTCAAGTCTGTTTTTTTTTTTAACGATTTCTTTGAATTATCAAGTTTCTAACGTCCTTATTTATACATAAAGGAAATGTATTCGCTTGCTGTTATTCCTTAATGACGCTATACGAGTTCACTGTTTAATATACGTAGAGTTAACTACTATTCAGTTTCTGATTCAATTTACTGAAAACTTCCAAACCAAATAATTTTGCTACTATAAAGTCTTGCACTGGACAGATTCAAGATGTTAGCACCGTATTTTGTCAGAAAATGAGTAATGAAATAACCAGCTCCCATCAGATATGGCTGAACTGGTATCAAAGAGAGTATTTTTAAAATCGGCTTTGTCATTAAAGCGACGTTCTTTCTATCTTGGAGTTAGTTTAATCGAAAGAAGTATCAAGAGCCATTAGAGATCTCTGTTCTGAACCGGATGTATTTTCATTTTGTCTGAAAGATCTGAAGAGTTCAGTCAGGACAAAGCCGAGCCTTGTCCGTGGCAAGTGACGTGTCTGTGAAAAGAATTACTTGGAACTTCAATACAGAGAGTAACTCGGATGAGAGTTGAACTCCCTCCCCGGTGTTTGGAGAGCTTTAAAAGGCAGAGCGAGGTGAAGCCATCGGTGCGGTGGTTTCACGAGCTGGGACTCTGCCAGTCTTCGTTGTATGTATAATAATGTTTCGCGCTATCCGTAGAGTTGACAGTTGTTAAACGGTTGGTAACAATCACGAACCCTTGGAACTGCGGCCTTCATTTCTGACCGCAAAAGAAGTTTATTCCTCTCTATTTTAATGCATATATTTTAACACTGCTTAAATATATTTATGACTTTAGTAGAGGCTAGACCTTTCTCCTTGTGATTTTATTTTGGTTTTTTTCTTTTCCTTTCCTTCAACTAGAAAAACCTGTATTCTCGAATTGGAACCACTTCCTGATACCTTAGAATCTTCCATCATTTGCTTTTCCACAGGTTGACTTTGGGGGCAAACGGTAAATCTCTTCACTAACTAGTATCAGCACCCCCGTCCTCTGCTGTAAAAAGCCTGATTAGATACCGTGTATGTTTTTATGTCCATGAACTTGAGCTACTCGTGTGCAATTACGTGTATGGGAATGGAGTAGTGTTCATGATCTGTATTTACATCATCATATGGATGTATATTTATTAATAAAGTTAATACTTTAAAACCTAATCTTTTTTTTTTTTTTTCTTCTTTTTCCTTTGGGCTTTTTAAACTGTCTTTTAAAATCTGAAGTGAAGCTTGTTCTCAAGAGTTGGCCGTTCAAAGCTGTAACGCCCACGAGGATTGATTCCCCGCCTTGCGTTGCTGGTTTTATCAGAGTCCTGCTCGGGGTTCGGTGTTTGGTGTTGAACATTTGAAGAGAGATGTGGCCTGACCAGGCAGATCTGGCAGCCCAAGAGCTACCGCGTTGTGGAGCTGGCTCCTGCCCAGGCTCCCCGCGTGGCCTGCGGATGGCAACGTCTCCTCCTTCCCCTTGTGAAAATGCCACAAAAATACCTGCCTATCCTGCGGGGGTGCTGGAAGGAATCGTTCGTTAACTTTGAATACTTTGAAGCTGCAAAATGGGGAATCCCTAAGTGTTGTTTCAATGATCTGAGGCAGATAAATCTTCCTGCCTTCCCTGTTGCTGTTTTCATACCACAAAAGCTCGTTCTAATTAGCGACGAGAGATCACAGCACCAATTAGCGCCAGTTTTGATGACTCGGAGCGGACCTTCGAGATAACGCGTCACACCGAAATGCGGATTTGCTGCTTCAGGTGGGTTATATTTTAAAATCAAAATTATTCCAGCCGCAGCCACGGTGAGAAACCAAAAGATTAGAAAAGTCCTGTGGGGTTTTTTTAGGCGCCAGTTCAGGCTGCCCAGGTGACCTCAGCTGAGCTGCTCCTGGCTTGAACGCTCGTCGTGTTTTCCTCTACCTTGTCATGGCACGACTGAACTGCAGAGAATGTTGTAGCTGTGAGGGCATCGCGATGACGTGTGCGGAAACCTCGGTCCTGGCATTGCGTTGCCTCTTTGTCCCACTCCCCGTCCTCTTGCTCTCCTTCTCCTGCCGTGGAGGAGCTCGCCCAGCATCCCCAAAGTAGCAAAATCCATCTGCAGGAACCTACGATGCACAAATAACCACCGAGCTGCATTTTCTGATAGGTGCAACAAGTCTCATCTTGGGCAAATCCCCCCCTTGCCAAAATTTCAGACCGTTCCCCAGCAAACGGCTTTTCCGCTGCGGCCAAGGTTTCTGAACAGATGCACAATGGTGTCTTTTTTTTTTTTTTTTCTGATTTTTTTCCTGAAAACAGACATTTTGGCACTAAAACCCAGAAAAACCTAAGGGGCTGGGAGTGGTTTGGTGACAGAAGCGGCAGGGATCGTAAGGAATGTGCGTAACGTGTTCAGTACTGGGATAGGACATTTAATTCCAGCCAGGTATGGTAAAGAATTTATTGTAATTCTTGGGAGTCGGTTTGTGTTCCATGATAGTTGCCAGGAAAAAAAAAAACACAACAAAAAAACCCCAACAGAAAACAACTTTGCACGAACCTTTTGATTTGTGTTATGATAGGAAGGATTTTCACATAATCACAGAATGTCAGAGATTGGAAGGGCCCTCAAAAGCTCATCGAGTCCAGTCCCCCCATTGCCGGAGCAGGATCACCCAGACCAAGTCCCACAGGAACTCGTCCAGGTGGGTTTGAAACATCTCCAGAGGAGACTCCACAACCCCCCTGGGCAGCCTGTTAGGGTTAAATTATGATTATAAATAGGATTATATTCGGATTAAATCCCGACTCATCCACACCGTCTGGAATTCCTGATGTGCTTTTGCTGTCGAGCTTGCTTGCTCTGCTATCAGTGGGTCTAAATATTCTCCTTCTCTTAAATATTCTCCTTCTCTGTGCTAACCTTGTGGTTTAGATCTCGAGGCTGTTACGTCCTTGCTATGAATGTTTATGCGAACGGGACTTTGAAAGAGAAAATGTCGAGTGTTTAAGGAACACAGTTAAAAACAAAGGGAGGTACCAGCACTCAGAAGTGCTGCGTTCATTTTCAGAACACCCCAGATAGAATCAGAGAATCTTTGAGGTTGGAAAAGACCCTTGGGATCATCGAGTCCAACCATCAACCCTACTCTGCAAAGTTCACCCCTAAACCATCATCCTGAGGCTTCACTATTAAACTGGAAACAAGTAAAAACTAACTGTGTGACAGAAGGAGGTGGAGGATCTTATTTCCCAAAAGCACCAGAGTATTTCTCTCGCCTTTCAGCTTGGGAGCTTCGGTTGATACACTGAAGGACAAGAGCTCATCTTTTTAACTCTTAACAACACTCCTGCCGTTCACCGGCTTTTCCCCTCGCCCCAGCCTGGGGGTTGTAGTTGAGTTTTCATGTGAAAAGAGCCCAAGCTCAGTCTGAACTTCTCCAGAGGCTGGAAGGAGCAAAACCCCTTGGCTGTGGCGAAGCTCTGCCTGGGCTGGGATAGCAGCTTGTTACCAAAACACGTTTGGAGCGAATATAGACACTGCAATGGGCTGCCCAGGAAGTGGCGGAGGCACCATCGCTGGGGGGGTTTAAGAGAAGATGGGATGCTGCAGGTAGTGGCAGGGTTTAGCTGATGTGGTGGTGTTAGATTGGACTCCGTGATCTCAGAGGGCATTCCCAACCTCAATAATTCTGTGAGTTACCCCTCCATCGTAACATCCTGCCAATCCCCTGCCACCACACTGCCCTCGCTGCCAGGATTTTCGACCTGAGTGGATTTAAATCAACAGTGAAACGTCGCAGCAGCAGCAGAGGGAAGCTCGGCGTGTCTCAACGCCCCATCCTTGGTGGCGTTCTCACTGCCCTGCATGTTGTGTTAAGAGACATCGAATGGTTTGGGTTGAAAGAGACGTTTAAAGATCATCCAGTTCCAGCTCTCCTACCATGGGGAGGAATATAATGAGAGATGGTGAAGCGTTTGTGGCTGTTGTGGTTCAGCCCCAGCAGGGAGCCAAAGGCCCCACACCCACTTACTCCCTCCCTCTCTGGCAGAGAGAATCAGAAGGATCAAAGTGCGAAACCTCAGAGGTTGAGATAAAGGTGGTTTAATGGGTAAATCAAAAGCTGTTCACACAAACTAAGGAATTCATCCGCCCCTTCCCGCTGGCAGGTCGGTGTTCAACCATCTCCAGGCAAGCCGGGCACCACCACGTGTAATGGGTACTTGGGAAGACAAACACCCCAAGTCCAGATGTTCCTCCTTTCTTCCTCTCCCACAGCTTTTATCGCTGAACCGTATCATGCTCTAGACTATCCCTTTGGTCAGCTGGAGTCTGCTCTCCTNCACAGCTTTTATCGCTGAACCGTATCATGCTCTAGACTATCCCTTTGGTCAGTTGGAGTCTGCTCTCCTCATCCTCTTCCCTTTCAGATTCGCACTCGCTGGTGGGGCTGCACGAGATGCAGAGAAGACCTCAACGCTGTGTAAGTGCTGCTCAGCAATAAAAACAACATCTGTGCCTTATCAATACCGTTTGGGTCACAAATCCGAAACTTAGCACCACACAGCATCACAGGATCACCCAGGTTGGAAAGGACCTCTCAGATCTCATCCAGTCCAACCTTTTGCTGTAATCTTTATCATCCCTAAGACATATCCCCAAGCACCTCATCTCTACGCCCTTTAAACACTTCAACGTACAAGCTACCACGCAGAAAATCATAGAATAATTACGGCTGGAAAAGATCTCTTAGATCATCAAGTCCAGCCTATGAGCTACCACCACCGCTCAGCTAAACGCTGCCACTAAGTGTGGCATCCAGTCTACTTCTAAACACCTATTAAATCATTAAATGATAGAATCGCAGAATCCCTGCCGCCGTGCGGGAGGCTCCACCAGGCTGGCGGGAGGGAAATGGTCTAAAAGCGGCGCTTTAGGGACTGCGCCCTGAGCGGGGTTTTGCGCCCTGAGCTGCCTCGCACCGCCCTGAGCCCAGCAGGGCTCTGTGCCCTCAGCTGCAGCCCTCGAGCAGGCGGCGGGGCCGGAGGAGGCAGGGCAGGGGCTGGGCGGGGGCTGGGCCCGCTCGCCGGGCCCTGAGCGAAGCCGCCGAGCCGCTGCCTCTGCCCGGACAAGATGGCGGCGGGACAGCAGCGGCTGCGCGGCCGGAAGCGGAAGTGGCGGCGGGTTCCGCCGGAAGTGGCCGTTGTCCGGGGAGACGCAGCGCGGCGGCGGCGGCG
>WEIS01070662.1:0-21830 GCA_013389965.1 Todus mexicanus
AATGCAATGACTTTTGGCCTTTCCTCCCCAAATCCATCTCGTTCTCTAACCTCTTTTCAAGCGCTGGCAGGAGTATGTTATTTATAAACACCACTTCAGCATATGGGAAATTGAGTCTGGTCCAACAACACACGCGTACCTTGAAGAGCGTGTGGCTGGCCAGGAGTAGTGGTATTGTAGGTACATTGTAAAAGCCTAGTAATTGCTTGAAGAATACATGTGAGGAAGCACTTTGCTTGGAGACAGATGTGGAGCCAGGCTTTGGCATTCTTACTGACAGGATGAAACCCTGAAAGAAGTAGTTGTACTAAAGCAGGGGTATTTTGGTGCTCTCTTGATGCGCCCCTTTTCTAGTTCACTTTCTGTACTGAGAATATTGGGGGTAAATAGTAGCTACTCACTGGCGTGCGTGGATGTATTCTATTTACTTCTAGCACGTCTCATTGTGTATTATTATCCCTGTATATTGTACACATAACAGAAGAGTAAAAAGAAACACAATTGTGTGTATACTGTAGCAGATAGAGCGTTGTCTGTGCTGGGAGGAAGGAAGGAGGGTTATTTGATCTGTGTTTTAAGAGAAAGTGATACTGTGAAGTTGCCTAACTTTGTAAGCTCTCCCTTTGAGGGAGATATGTGTGCAATCTGCATGCCTGGCTAGCTCTTTGATGATAAATTTGGACTCAGTTTTTAGTCAACTACAAGAAGGTGCCAAAAGCATTGGCATCTGTTTTTGAAAATTGGCAGAGTTTCCTTGGCTGTGAATTTCTTTAGCCTGTCTCATTACTTTACTCCTATCAGCTTTTACCTGCATGAAGAAAGACCAAAAGAAAAAGGCAAGAAAACCCTTTAAAACTTAAGTAGCTATTACAACAACAGAGCCTAAACCACTCAGGGTGAAGATTCTATAATTTCCACTCTTTACACATACTAGGTGCAATCAAACAACTTGAAGCAATAACACAGGGGGAAATATGTTTTACATAACTTGACTTCCAAATAGTGATTATCCCTTCAAGGCTATTTGTTTTCCCAAGAATCCTGCTGATTATAGGCTCTATGTTAAACCTGTTTCCGATGATAACCTACCCAAACCCTGGCTTCCGTTACATTAACCAAATTATGGATGCTACGAATGAGCAGGAATCGTGGGTTTCTTTGGCACGCGGAAATCTTGTCTTAAACAGACCAGTGCTGTGATACCAGGCACCAGTTCCATAAGATCACAGAAGATGAAGTGAAACCCCAGTAGCTTAAGATCAGTAGCAGAAACCATCTTGACTTCAGCAGAGCCAAGCCGTCACATCTAATATTAGCAAGTGATTCTGCTCATTGGCTGTAGGTGACCTGAGATCCAAAGAATGACACTGGTTTTGTTTTATGGTGAACAGTTTCATGGTTGGTGTGGTTTTGATGTTTTTCCCCAAAGATTTCATTTGATTATTTGGAAAATATGAGGTAGAGTCGTGTTGTGTTCTGAATTAGATGACAGAATAAATAGGAGATGCTGCTCTTAATTTCTAAATCGTCATCTAAGGAGATCTGAAACCATCTAAGCAGATCTGAAGTCCTGAGATCCTAGAAAGCTGTTGAGTGTTGTGTCAGGAGAGTCAAGGGATTGAACTCGAAGGGGTATCGATTGCAATTGGATGGCAGCCCAGTAGGCTAGGAATGATCTCTGAAAGTCAGAAGCATGGAAATGGTCCTTGTTCGATTAATTCACCAGGCTGGGTACCTGTTGAAGCAGGAACTCCTCAGTCACAGCACAACTGAACAGTGGCACAAAAAGTGGCAGAGTTGGTCTCTTGAAAGGAAAAAAAGCAAGTTTTCCTAAGAAAACTTTCTTCATTGTATTCTGACCTCATAAATGTTCATGGTTCGTATTGGAGTTGCATCTTTATTTGCTCTATTGTCATATGGACAGTCACTGAAAGAAATTGAATTTGTAGAAGATGCAGGTGTGGATAAAAATAACTACTGAGAAACGACTGAAAATTATATATATATAAATCTCGAAACTAATATTCTCTTATAGAAGTTTGTCTGTTGTTGCTCCCCCCTCCCCCAAATCCCAAAGCTCGCAAACAAAAAGAAGCTTAGATGAAGTGAAGCCAGTATATTTTAAAGGAATATAGTCAATATAAAATGTAACATCTTTAGACAAGAGCTGATCTGTATTCAGAATATAACCAAATTAGTTAATTGAAGCTGGCATCCCACCATCCCCAGGAAAGCTGGATAGTGTCTTCTGCTCCTGAACTCTTGACTTGACTGTACAGTCACCCTTTTATGCCTAATGTTCTGTGGGGAGATACCATTGCTGTCTTTCTATGTCAGGAAATAAAAAACAGGGAGAAAAAAAGAGCAACATTGGCATAAGAATGTATTGGTATAAACCAGCCATAAATTCTTTAGGATGGGAATTAAAATGTCTGTTCTGTTGGAGAAATGAGGTTCTAGAACATTTCTCTGGTGGGAAAAGTTGGAGCGAAACAAAAAACCCAAAAGCCCAACACTCTCTAACTTGTTTAATGATTGAGCATAAAAAAGTTATGAAAGTGTTAGTGTAATGTCCATGCCTGAGCTTCAGTGATCTGGCTTAGCAGCTGAGGTTGCCCTTGGTGGCCTAGAAGATGCCACCCAGTCCAGTGCCCCAGTGCCCCATTCCTGTGTCTTCAGGGAAAATGTTGGCATTGACTGGATCTCCACATTGTCAGGAAGAGCTACGGCATCTCTTGAAAATAGTTACGTAGATTGAATGATAAAAATATATGAAAGAAGATTTCCGATTTCAAGCCTTACAAATCACAGGGTGTTTTTCTTTCACTTATCTCTCCAGAACATAGAATATTACAGGGGGAATGGAAAGGGAGGAACCCAAAGCCTGAAGCTACAACCTGCGTATATGTGTGAGCGTTAATATAATACTAAGATATCAGACATGAAATGATGATTATCTTCTTAACATCAATTCATTTAAAGGAATCCAAAATGCTCTCATTTGAGTGGCAGCTCTTAGCCGTGAAGCATTATTCCCTCTCTTAAGCTTTGATTAGATACATCATGTGCCATTACATTCCACTACATTGCATTTAATTTCTCTTCCACAAAGTAATAATACCATACATTAAAGTTAAACCTTAGAAACATTAGAGAAGATACTTTAACCTGCATTACGAGTGTACTTAGCCATAAAGTTTTTCTCTCTTCTTAAGAGAAATACTCAAACGCTTAAACAGGCACAATAGTTAAGCTAAACCAAATAGATTCCTATAATGAACTGCATCTTTTTTCTTTTTTCTTTTTTCTTTTTTTTTAATTGAATATGATATGATTATACTGTAAAGAAATCTCTTGTTAGAGGAAAACAGGGACATTTTAAGCACGTCCCTGTCACCTGGCAGTTCCCAGGAACCCCTCTGCTGCCCTTAAGTCTTTTTTTTCTCTTTGGCCAACTGCCAAAATCTGCTTTAATCCAAAATAAAGACTTAAGGTTTGATCCAAAGTCCATTGAAGTCAGTGGAGATTTTGGGTGCCTTCAGTGGGTTGAACAGGCTGTTGGAACAAGCTGAAGGCTGACAGCTCCTTTACTTGGGGGATGCTGTTATCTTATTTATGTAGGTTAAGAGTAATTATAGGTAACGTGGTGGGACAAACCCTGCGATCCTTAGATAATTCCTACTTAGGCTGAACTCCTGTTCAAGCCATGGATAAAGACAGAAATATTCTACTTTGTACTTTAATTAGCAGCAATAACCAAAGGCGTAGCTCTTTAATTTCTCAGTAGCTGTATTGGTACTTTAGGCCAGGTACGAAGCCGATATGGGGGAAATGTGGTTGGTGTTTAAATGTTTGTCCCCAGGACGTGGTGTTCAGACAATTATGGCGTTCATTTCCTTGGCTAATAAGGTTTTATGCCACACCCTTGAGCACATTTCTGAAGTATCTTTAGGAACAGTTCATAACAACAGCAACCAATAGCCTAATTTCCCTTACTCTCCCCCTTGAGGCAGTTGTTACTCTATGGAGTTTTTTATAACATTTGTTTTCTTACTTACTCGGTTTTCTTTTCTGCTGGTGGGTTGGCACATGGAAGCTGATGTTGAGCCTCTTGCTGCCTTCGCTGCACTTTGGCCAGTTGGGAAGGTGAGAAGAGGATGCCCAGTGGCCCTGGGCCAGGATGGACAGGAAGGGCTGTGCTCTATTTCCACTCCTGAAGTAGTGCCCATTTCACCAAGCAATGTCAGGTTTATGTGATTTTATTATTATTTTTTTTTTAAGTATTTGAACCTGTCCTACCAGCAGCTCAGTACTTTTCCAACCCCATTTGTCTGTTATGAACTGATTCTTTTCTTCCATTTAGAAACATCCTTTAATTACACAGAAGTATCCAAAATGAGAAGAGTTGCTCAATTTGATGCTGGTTTTCTATGATACAAGAAAGTTTTCTCAACAGTTTCTCATCATTTAAAATATAACCTTTTAGTCTTTCATGTTTATTCGTTCTCTGCTGTGGATGGTAACATCAATATCGCCATTCTTGTCACTAAAATCTTTGATAAAAGAACTTTTATCAGAGATCTAAATTGTGAGGATGCAACTAAAACAGCTTTCCAGGGGGCTTCCTAATTGTATTAGCTTCCAAAACTGAGATGTAACAATGCTGATACCTGTGTGTGTACAGTAAGAAAATAACTCTGAAAAGGCTGCCAATTTTTAAACTGTAGCTCTTCATATTCAGTGGCTATGGTTTAAATAACATTTTCTGATACTTGCCAGCCAATGTTATTTACAGCATTGCCAGGCTGAAAATGGCAAAGAAAAGGACAGTCGTTACTGTTGTGTCCACCAGGTATTTTTCAAATAAGGCCCTCGACAAAAGGGTACGACTTCTTGATGGGTAAAAGTATTTGTGACTTGCTTTTGCATTGTGTCTGCTGGTGACTTTGTGATATTTTTAGGCAAGCATTAACTTGTATGACTGCCACTGGTACAGCCATGTCCACAGGAATGAAGGAATTTAACAAAGCCACCGTCAGTAGCAACTGGAAACATTGCTCAGATAAATGACAGCATTAAGCATGTGTTTAGCAAAATGTGGTGGTGGTGGCTCTACAGAACTATTTTACCAGTTTAAGAAAATGCTGGTCTCTGAACGTACCCTGTGCTTTGTACGGATGTTATTCCAGTGGCAAAAGATGTAGGTGAAAAGATTCTGGTTAATCTTAGACCTCTTTCTGAGGAACGCAAACCAAACCATAAAAAGTGATATTTGTTGTGCTCGGAGTAAGTTTGTTTAGAGCGATATGGTGTGAGATCTATATATTTAATTTTAAATTCCTGCTTTGGCTTTTTATGTAGAGGGAGTATCAGGAGCAAGTACGGTCAAAATTTTCCAGAGTAACTGGTTGATCCAACATTGAATTGGAGCGGTCAGTGGAGGAATCAGGTTTTCCTTGTCTTCTAACATACTAACGAATGCTATTTGGTGATGTTATATTAATTCCAGAAAGCCAACTCCAAGGAAGACTTTTTAGAGTAGGAAGACTTGATTCTGGTGAAAAAAATGGAGAAAAATAACCAACCCCAAACCACCCTACTCTAATATAAACTCTTTCCTTTGGCTCATACCATTCTCTCTTGAAGAATGACAGAGGATTGCAAACCTAACCACAAAGTACACAGAGAGATTACTTCACACATCGTTGAAGTATATCCTGTCTCTGGGGCAAAAATGAGCAGTAGTTTAAGAGCACACAGTGATGCAGTACAGGAATTCCTTTTTGATACAGTTCCAGCTCCTCGATGTAATTTCCCACTATCAAGTTCAGTGATGGTGATGAAGCTCATGTTGCTGCTCTTCTTGTAAATGTGCCAGAAGGCTCTTTGATAATCCTAAATATTCTGGGGAACTTGACTGTATCTTCAAATTGTAGGAATCTCTCTGCAGAGAGAGTAATTTCTGTTGAGTTCAGTGGTGCTGGGTGGATATAGATAAACCGTACTGGGCTGTGACATCTGTGCCGGTGCTGTAGAAGATTCCTTTCCCTCTCTGTAGCTGCCTAGATAATTCAAATCAGCAAGTGCTTAACTGGAGATGTTTAGTTACAACATGATGCTGTTCCTAAGATGGCTAAGTACTGATTCATTTCCGTTGTGAGAGGAAGAAATCAGCACTAAGTAATGTGGATGTGGTTTTGCTGGGTTTATAGATGTAAAACTGGGGAAGGTTGTGGTGTTGGATGGGTTGTGGGTTGGAATGAGGGGTTAGAGTTCTCTAGGACTCAGCCTGCACTTGGTGTCCAGTGATATGCGTAGTAAAAGACAAAAAGCTGGAAGAGAGAAAATAAAGAAACCTGTCATGACTTGTAATAAAAAAAGAATCCCACAAGAATTTTGGAGTATCCACTTAATACACTCCATGTGTTGTAACTATGGCAAAACTTTCTGAGCCATGAGCCAGCATTCCTGAGTAATTCCCCAAATTGGACTAACTGGCAGGGATAATTTTTTTTAAGTCAACATAACTGTATTTATAATGTTTGACAAACTAACTGTAGTTTACTCCAGGCTGTTATAGCTGGTTTCTTATGGTATGTTTCACCAGTTCACTTGATAGCTCTGTTGCACAGAACTGGCCAAATCTAATTTACATACTGGAGGCTCTGTGGTCAACTGGAATTATGTCTTTGCCTTGTAATTCTCTGAACCTGGATTCACATGAGATGGGAGTTCAATAGAATAATGTGTTTGGTGGTCTCAATTACCAGCATGTCACCAGAAGAAATTTGTCCATATTAGACAAACAACCCAGATTTGATGGAGTCCAGGCCAATTCATATCCTCTGATCCAGAGAAGTCAAGTAGTGGAAGAAAATGGCATGAGTTCAAACTAGATTAGCTCTCCTCTGGCTATATCTGATGTTCACAACTGGTACTTGTACAGTAGGCATTACAAGCTTCGTTGACCTTGACAGTGCTCCAAGGGTTGCTCAGCTTGCCCTGTTCAAAGATGGATAAGGATGTTCAGGCACTGGTAAAAGTATCTGGAAATCCTCAAAGGTGGGAAGTTATCTGCTTCCTTGCTTCTCCCATTCTTTTGTAAACCAATGCTACAGGGATGCTTAACCAGTCTTTTTAAGTTTGGCCTGAGACTTGTATTGTCAAATTTTCTTCTGGAGGGGAAAAAATAGTAGACTCAAAATAGTCTTTTTTTTTCATATTTTTTTTTNCAGAATTCGCAAAGAATACAAATAATAACTGAAATTGTAGGAAAAAAAATAGTGTAGTTAAAAGGAAGCAAATTAAAAAACAAAACACACAAAAACCCCCAACAAACACCCAAAAAATCTACAACCAGCAAACACCCTGAAAACCAGACCCAAGCCAAATGGGGAACATTGAAAATTAGAGAAGAGTCCCCAAACAGAGATTGGAGCCCTGCAGTAGTGGCCTCACTACGGTAAACTAAATCATCTGTACAAGCTGGTTCCAATAAACCATTCAACGTGATAAAGGGGTGCTATTATATTACAAAGCCCAGAAGGCTCTGGTACTTCCACTGTCATGAACTGAATAGGTTAAAAGTATTTTAATGCAACTGGCATAGCTTTCTCCAGTGAAAACAGAGCTACAGGCAGAAAAAATATCCCTCTATTAACGTATACAGTAGGTCACCAGGACAAATTAGAAGGAAGTAATCTGGTTTGTTCCGATCATTCAATACTGTGAAAACAGTTTAAGAAACTATGTAAAAGCAGCTGGGAAGCAAATAAGTTTTATAAGAAGTCTCGTAATAAAAAGTTTCTCTTGAAAAATGAATTGCATGTTGTAGTTGACAGGGGCCTCTCAAGATGCTCTTCACGATTTCTACAGGAGGGGAAGTTAACCCCGACTCAGCCTCTGAAGGGAAGGCTCCTTGTCACCTTGCAGTTACTGTTTTATTCTTTTCTTCCTGGCTTCGGTACTGGGTGGTGTGACAGAAGAGACAGACAGTTGCCTGCGAACAATAAATCCCATTTTGAAACATCCGCTGCTCTAGGAGTTCTGGGTTGCCTCTGTGGTCATCTGACATTCAGTCAAATAGGATAAAGACAAAACAAAGTCTGCGAGCCAAATGCCAGAATCCTTACTCAGGCTTCGTTCGCTGTTGATGAAAAACGTGCGAGAATGGGCTGCGAGGGAGGGGAAATCACTGGGAATTTCAGTTCCTTGCCGTTTCCTCTTAAATTCTCTGGTGAGAATGGTGTTTAAATCCCAGGAACCTCAGGCCTTAAAATTTGAAATGCATATTTTAGGGGATCAAACAATCAAATATTCATGCTCTAGCATTTGGTGCTAGCTCTGTGGCAGCATAGTCCTACGAAATTTGCCTGGTAGGGTTTGCGTGTGGTGTATGTGTAGGGAGTATGGCTTCAGTGGATGGAGGGAACACAGGTTCTGGGAATAAGGATCAGCAGGGCATGATTTATCCCCCAGTCTACACAAGCTAAAACCCCAGTGGGCCAAAAAACCTTGAACCTTTTGTTGTTTTCTGTTGATGGTAATTTGTGCAAGCCAGCTGGTCTGGGAGAAGGAAGGAGTTGCGTAGCCAGCATGTCTTGGCTGTATCAGGTGATCTGGAGCAACAAGATCCCCTTACTAGTAAAGTTACATGAATTTTTGGTGTGTCCGTGGCTGAAGTTGCAGCATGCTTGGAAGTAAAAACTGGAAATAGAAGTGAGGAAAACTCTCCTGAGTCAATACTTTTCCTGTAAAGGGGAGTCCTGAGTTTCTGCAGCTTTTCTGCAGGTGTAAATAGGGACAACTCCTCCCAAAGCCCACCCAGCCTTGCCTGGGTGGATCTTGAGGATCTGGTCTTTAAACACTGTGAGGCTTCATGGAGTACCTGTGGTTTGGGTCAGGTCTTCAGGAGGTTAAAATCGGGTTAGCTCAATGCATCCCTAGGGAGTTGCTCCGACAGACGCAGGCTGCAGGTTTAGCTCAGATTTTACTCTGATCCTGTGTCAAAGCCACAAACAGAGCCCTCAGTGCATTATTGTCCCAGTTACATATGCCCACATTCAGACATCACTGGTCTCCACCACAAATCTCCCAGTGCAATCACAGCAATTAGTTATTTCATGATTAATGTGAGGAAATACGACATATTGAGAGCTCTCTCCCCCACCCCTCCTTCCTGCAAAGCCTTCATCCTGCAGTATTTGAGAAGGAAAAACCCAATTCAAATATTAAGCAAAACTTCTTGTCACAACAAATATGGAATAAAAAAATGATTTGAAATACTCGGTATCATTTATGATGTAATCTCCTGGCAATAGAAAGCTGGCAATATGCTACAGTCATGCTTTCAATTACATTACTAAGTAATCACACATTAAAGTCTAATGGCAAATGATTCTTTATTCCCAGGGTGCCCGGTCCAATTGTTTTCTAAATTGGTTTCAGGAATAAGGATGCAAGCATGACTGCAAAAATATTATTTATGGTTTGGAAGTCATCTTTTGTATCTTTTTTTTTTTCTCCTTGTGTGCTTTCTGGCAGATATTTCAGACTGTAGTTTATTATTTCTAGGTTCACGTTTTAGTTTGACAGTTAAGAAATGCTTAAACCTCATGATAAACTTGGTTGGATTGATAGATAGAGTTGTCAGATTTCCACTGCCACCAAATACGTTGCTTGTCCCGTAGGAAATTAATATTCTCTGAGGAAAGACCTGTGCTGGAATTCAGTGGTTTTGCCTCTCTCATGCACTTGCATCTCCCCTTCTCAGTGCCTGCAGCAACTGGTATACAGTAAAAAGAATGTACAGGCTTTGTGTCTTGACAATACGGGAGTCTTCAGATATGACAAAATGTAGGACTCGTAGTCCTCTTTATGAAACACAAAGAATGCAAAGAAATTAAATGATCTCCCTGAAGAACAGAGAACCTCAAAGTCCAAGATAATTCTTGAAGCTTTGGGAAGGTAAAAATTCAAATTGTGGGGGAAAATTCATGTTAAATGGTTGATGTTTGCCTTTATATTACACTTTGCACGTTAGAAAAGTATATTTATCCAGCTGATGCTTTTCTTTTGTCAGTATGGCTGTGTTTAAACATTTTGGATGTCTTCGGTCTGACGCTAGTGCTTAGTGAACAGGATTCATACGTGCATAGTGCAGAAAAATAAAACACTTCAAAAAGCGTAATTAATCAAACCATCATTAAATTCATCCAAAAAATACTGTACCTCTGATGGTTACTTGAGTACTACTTGTGTGCCATTCAGGTACAAAGAAGGAAGAAATGTAAAGGAGGCCTATGAAAAAATCAGGGTGGGGGGGAAAAAAGAGGCTATAGTTACAAAGGTCTGCCCCAGAGCCAGCTGGAGCAGCCAACACCATGAGCAGCAGCCCTCTGTCCATCAGAGCATTCTGTGCTCCCTTCCTGAGCGTACAGCGTAGGTCCTAAAGAATCTAGATACTTTGGATGGCCCAAATCTAAGCCTCTGTTTCCTTATCGACACCACTTCCAATTATAGGAAACTTTTCAATGGTCTGTGGGACCTTCAGAGGAACAAAGCTTTATGCTACTATTATTAATGTTAATGTATATATAGAGAGAGGGGAAAAAATACATTCAGAAGTTGTATTACACAGGTATTTAATAAGACCCAACTGTTTTGGGGGTTAGAATGTATGGAGCAAACTTCCCCGGGCAATGCATGTTTCTGTTGGCTTCTGCTGCTCCCAGGATTCCTGCCTCCAGTCCTCCTCCTACTCCGTGTGCTGTGTGGTTCATTGCGTGACACAGAGATACTGTGAAACTGGTATTTTTTCAGTTTCGTTCTTCCTTTGCTTTCGCACCAAATGTGTCATCTGATGAAGTAACGCAGCTACCGGATACACAGACCCAGCAGGAGCCCAATGTGAGCACCGCCAAGCTGCCCCAGAGCCCAGTATGAGCCCTGCAAGGTTTGATGAATTCTAAATGTTAATTAAGTCAGATGGCTAGTTTTAGTTAAGACCATAAGTGGGTCTGATCCCTGGGAGATTTTGCTATAGTGAAAACGCAAGTACTAGAAATTACATTACCGTAATGATTTTTCCAGAGTCTATATGCTGAGACTGGTAACGGAGCTGGTGAAGGAGTTTGCTCGCTGTCAAGGAGGTGTGTTATGAAGACAGCACTAGGGCATAGTAAAGTGAACAGTAAACCAGGACAGATGCAGAAGTGGAATTCAAGTTAGCAGTGGTGTGGTAGATGGATCTGGTTGGTTGACTTCACACCCTCTGCTTCGTGCTGCAGCGTTTGAGATTGTTGTGGGTGTCGGTGCAAATAACCCCTGAGTTTTAGGCAGGAGACCACCACAACCAACTCTGGGAGAAGGGTTTGTCTTGCTGGTGTTCTTCTTAATGATGTTACCTAAAGATTAAAGTTTTCTAGGTAACATGGATTTATTTTTTTTTTTAGGTGGTGAATTGCTCATCTTAAGGGTAACGCTGTAAATACTAAACAAAACAAGTATATGAATAATTTCTTTTAAGTGTTCCTCTCTTCCTATCTCCTCAGTGCTTGTGAGAGACTTTAGCATCAAAGTGCCTTGTATTCAACTGTACAGAATTCTAGAATATCTCGTTCTTGCATTGATCAGGTCACTTCTTGACCTGAAACAAGATCAGCTGAGGACAAACCCTAAGCATGAAAGAATAAGGTTTATAAAAATGGCAGCTCCTGCAAGTGTTCTTTAAAGAGTTATTTCTGTTGTGAGATTTTAACCATATCTGCCTCTTCTAGTAAAAGAAGAGGGAGCGGAGAAGAAAATGAGGTTGGAAGTGTTCCAAATACTCTAAGCATAATTTGCTGATGTTTGGTTTGTGCTAAAGTTGTTCTGAAATTAATTAGAAAACCGTTCAAATTCCCTGAGAGTACACTGACATATTGTCTTCTACCAAAGGTTGTTGCTAACAGGAAGAAATAGTTCTGGTAGAGTCTGTGCAGCGTGTGCTGAGTACTTACTGTTCTATTACTTTTTATAAAGGTCTCCAGGCCTTATAATAAATAATCCAGCCTTTTTGTGCTAGGGGATGTACAAAGAAAGTAAAGGACTAGGGATTAAGGAAGGGCCGTTGCTCTGAAATGTGGACAATCTAAAGAGGACAAAGTGTGTAGAGGCTGCTTTTATTCCCATTTTATGCTGTAGGATTGGAGACAGAGGAAACTTTGCCCTGACTGAGCAAGGTGCCTTCAACACCTGCCTAACGAAGCGTCTAATTCATCTCTTGGGACTATGTATGTTAGTATCTAATTAAACTTAAGATTTTGGTGGCTTATCTAAAATCACATTTCATTTCAATGAAACCTACATCTCCTGAATTCCAATCTTCTGGTTTAGCAGCACTGAGAGTTCACGTTTTCTCATAGTCAACATCAGCATTACTTAAAACCTTTGTATTTTCAGTTCTTGTCTTTGCTCGTACGAATAAGGTGTGATCCAGTTCCAGTATAAGAGCAGAGTGATGCGAGTCTTCTTGTGATTACTGTGTCCTGTGCTTGAAGTGGGCAAGATACTCCATGTTCTGTAATTTTGGATTTCAGCTCCATAAAGATTAACATCTATGACATTGAGAAATGATAAAGGCCTCCAGGGATATTTCTGATATAAGAAAGTGCAGTGAGCCTGTCTATATAACTGATCACACCTTGACTTAGAAGCTTATCCTGAAATCAATGCCACACATCTACACACACGACATCAGGGGAAGTCCTCAGATGAAAATACGAAGCATAAGCAATGTTCAAAATCATAAATGCGTGATCAGTGGTGGAATAATAAAATTTTGTGTTTCTTTCAATTTAAGGAACATGGCCAGAGATAACTAGAAATTGATTCCATTTAATTGTTTCCAAGGAATCAAATAACTTATTTCCATGGATGTGCAGTTTAAGCCTCTGGATAGGGAGCTAGCTGGTGAATACATGTTTCTCTGTGAAGCAGAAGCTGTTACCAAACTTGACGGGTTTGTGGCCTCCAAATTCTCATGAACAACTTCTGCTCCTTTCCAAATTCAGTTCAATGTATCTTCTTTTGGTTTCCTATTCTCCAGGCTGTAAGTTGAATCATTTAAAACAAACAAACAAACAAAATACAGACTATTTAATCCTGTTTTAGAAGAAATTCTGAAGCCTTGAAAGGAGGTTGATGTTTATAGCTGTCTATTCCAGTTTGGAGCTCAGACACTGAGGATATGCATTCAGACTTCTGAATTTTCTTTTTACAGCTGCAGACAAACGCGAATTTATTCATATAATGTGCAATATATAGAGATATACGTGTACAAAGATTCTAATGAAGCCATAACTGAAAATTATGCACCGGAAATACAAAGGATGGCAAGAAATAGTAACACACAAAATGGTTCATCAGAGGGTCTGAAAGTGCTTCCCTAATACTAGTTAATTATTCCTGCAAATGCCCTTTATGATGAAGCTTTTCATTAAAAAGAAAGTATCAAAAGCTAAAAAGTGTTTGTGACCATTTTAACTTATTCCTAAATTCAGCAGAATTTGTTTCTTATTCCCCAAAGCATTCCAGCTTAATGGTTAGTTGTAAACATGTGCTCAAGTTATATGGGCATGAATACATAATTAATTTTTAAGGGCCCTTGCTGAATAGGTTTGCCTTTCTGATTCAGGCTCTGCCTGTGGAAACCCATGATGCATTTTTATTCCGCAATGAATATCAAAGTCTCTTTAAGTTCACCAGAAACCAGGGCTTTTCTTTTTCTTTCATGTGAACTAGCACTTTCCTTAGGTTCTGATTCTACTCTCTGCTAATGTATTGCTGCAAATTTGAAGTAACTCGAGTGAGTTACAACATTAGATCATTCCTAAAATGATGAAAAGGATTTTGCTGATTTCATCATATATCTGCTATCTTTTCCTTGATGTGAGCTACATTAATTAATTAATTACTGTATGTTTCTACCTAGGGACTGAAGTAGTTATCATGCTTTTGTAGTAACCAGTTCCTCTTCTTGCTCATTCTTTTACTCCAGACAATAAAAGAAATTCAAAGTAAAAGCCAATGACTGTATATCCTGTGCATAAAGGTTGCCATTTGGTGCTCTAATTAAAAAATGCTGCCAATTAGTAACATAATTTCAACCAAAGCTTGTATGGAGACCACTATAAAGGCATTGTCCTGAAGCCTGAAGGCAAAGAGTGTGTTCAGAAACAATCCCTTTTGTCCGTGAATGAGTATATTGTTCATTCTTTGGAAAGCTGACAAAGATACTTGTTGCTGACATTTACATTTCTGTCGAGCTGTATGAAAATATTTGGCATAATTGCATCCCACACAGGCAGACCCCTCAGCACCCCGGAGCCCCAACATGTACAACAGCCTATCTTGGATCACAGGCAGGCAAGGGGTGCGGGCACCTGATCTCCCAGGGGGTGTGATGGTCTGACCTTAGATGTATCCAGCTGATAGGACAGAGTTGGGAATCTTGGGATGCAGGAGAGTTCTTGAAGGCAAGTCTGTTCTAAGGCATGGGTGAAGCAGCTGCTGTGTGGCACCTCTGTGTCTTTTACACACGGTGGAGGTCACTGGCAGAGATGACTGATATCGATGTCTGGTGCTTGGTACCTGGGGAGAGGCAGAGATGCTGTTCTACCAACGTGTGAAATACTGTCAGCGTGGTGAGGCCAAATGCGTAAGAATACTTGAGATGAATCTCCGTGTGCGTGTTTTTGAAGCCTGGGAGCACCCTTCATTCATTTAAGTGTTTCTTCAAAACCATGACATCCTGTCCTTTGCAGAAATCTCTCTTAGCACCCACTAGTCGTGTCAGGGCCCTTAGTGCACTAGTAGGTCTTAAGGGCCCTGACCAACCTCACCTGGGGTTTCAAGCCACACCCTCTACATCTTCAGTTCCTGCCCAAGCTATGTTGTAGCTGCACATGTTCCCAGCTCAGCTCCCACTATGCCTGTGCTTGGTCACGAGCCCCACTCATCTGGACTGTGACCCACAGTCTGACTTCTTGGCTTGGCCTTGGGCCTTCCTTGTCACCATGGACCTTTCCAGTGAGTCTGGGTTTGAGCACTTTGTGTCATCACCCGTTGCATGTTTGAAATGTCGCATGAAATGGACAGGCAGATTTTAAAAATCCATTTATTAAATCATCCCAGTTCTTTCCATATGTTTTTGTGCACAAACCCCCTCGGCTGTTATTTCAGAGTTGGCTGAAAACCTGGTGTAAATGGGTTGGCTTACAGTGACTGCTGCCCCCCTTTAGTATCTGGAAAGGATGTTTGCAACACAGGAAAACCAGGCTACAGATGTCTGGGTTCCTGTGAGATGGATGGAAGTAGACATTTAAAGTGTTTGCAGTGGAATAAAAAGTCACTGCAAGATGGAGACACAACAGAGGTTTTAACTACTGGTTACAAGCCTTGCCTAGAATTGTCCATAGTTGTGAAATAGCGACAACTCACTATTAATGGCTTTTCATCTGTATGTCCTATAAAATGCTGTAATACCGCTTGACATAATTGAACTGGAAAGTTATCTAAAATTCATCTTCACGCCATTCTTACTAAACAATATAGATATAAATTTTCTATCCTCAGTGTTCAGGTTGCATAGGGCACAGTTGGAATTTCTCTCTTAAATCATGCTTTTTTTCCTGTTTCTGTTGTAGTTTACCTGCAAATCTCTTTCAAAATAAAGTTAGTCATACCTTGAGGTGTTCAGTCCATAGTCAAACTCAATGTGAGATCCTAAAAGCACTGCGTAAGTAGTAACCAGTACTCCTGATAGTAGCTTTTTCATTAGAAGTCTACAAAAGTAGAACAATGTATTGGACATTGCATTTAACAGAGTTAATTAGTGTACAATGGTTATTTAATATGTTAATCAAGTTTTAATCATGATAAAATAGACTAATCTTGCCATTATTCTGCCATTATGAAAGTGTAATTGAAATAGATTGGAAAAAAATACAGTACAGTCTTGTCAGTCTCTTAAACTCTCTGCTCAGAAGCACTGCAGTGCTCAGATGTTCATTTCAAAAGAAGTTGTATTTTGTCAAAGTAGATTTAATTCAGTTTAATGGTTTATGTTAAAACCAAGAGCCACCAGCACTTGACAGAAGCAAGTTCAGGACGTAGTTCTGATAACATGTCATCTCTTTTAGCGTGATTTCCTAGGGAAGAGGCGAACATAGTCACGGTCTCTGTCTCTGATCATATCTGTTGGTCTTTCTGGACATGCTCATGAAGTCTAAAGTCTTGGAAAACTTCAGCTGAACTTGTCAGAGGAGTAGCAGTTCTGAAGGACTGAAGTGTCCACAAGCTTCAGCAAAGCGTGGAACAGGAGAGACTTGGTACTAGTAGCTATGCTGCCAAAGTGGCTGGAAGGGAAGCTGAGCTCTTCTTGTGTTGGACTTCTGGTTTCATTAGACATTAGAGAATCCAACCACAAATACAGGTTCACAGGAATCCATCCCCATTAATTTTACTCCCTTACATATGGAAAAAGTTGTCTAAACTTTGCAGCAGAGACAGTTGGTGGTGTAGCTTTAACCTTGATATCCTGATTCTGCAGACTAGCAGATTTACCACAGTTTGCAACAATCTGTGCTCAGCTGCCACTGGGGTTATCTTCTAAAGGAAATCCATGGGAGGATGTCTCACTTGAGGTCTGCTCAGAGTCCACCAAGGATGCAGACTTGGGAACCAGGCCATGAGCAGCAAAGGGAGAGGATCTGCAGTTCAGGCACAGCCACAGGGAATTGTATTTTATTAGAGAGGGGGAGGAGGCTGCCTCACTGAGGTGTGTGGAAGCTCAATTGTACCAGCAGCCTATAAGTAACAGTAACAATTATAAATTTCTGATTAAAATCAATTATTTTCATTTCCCTCTAGCTTTTTGGGGCAGTCTTCAGAGTTCATGGTTTTGGTCTATCCTCTGCAACCAAGGGGTTATCAATATTTTAACTGTCTTTTAAAATAATTAAGTCTGATGCCTTCATGACTTCAGGGTTGAATCTCTAAGAAAGCTGTTAAAAAAAAAAGTACCTGGTCTTGTGATGCTCCAGATAATGTTGTAAGATTTGGAACCACAAGGAACTGTAAACTTTGATATATCTCTGAATGTTTTTAGTATCTCCACACTGAATTTGATATCTAATTGTGCCTGCAGATATTTTATTCTTCTAAGATCATGAAACTGGCTTTTTAAAAATTCTCTTAACTGTATTTCTACAAGCTATCAGCTTAATTTTTTTGACCTACTGCTAAAAAAACCCAGTGTGGCCAAAAATCATACCCCTTTAAATTTTGTTTGCTGATTTCTGCAGTGTGAAGAATTTGGTGAAATTTGAAGTGATCAGTGTAGGAATTATATTTATTTTATTATAGAATATATTGCCCAAACATTTTATGGAAGCTTAAGTACAAAGGGTTTGTTTAATGAACTGAAATACGGGGTCATTTCAGACGATCGGGGAAATCAACAGGCTATAGAGGCATCCAGTTAAATGTTGGCAAAATAGTACTCCCATTTTCTGATGTCTAATATTTCCTTTACTGAAGCTGTCAGAAGGAAAAAAAAAACACCTAATTAGTAAATTTAGTTGATAAACTCATTGTCCCCTTTTTCTGGATAAAGTTATTTTTGTTCTCCGGGTTTCAAAAATAACCCATATTCTTTTCTTCATTAAAATGTTCCCCAATCATTTTTGCTTAAAATTTAATTAAGAATGGATGTAGATCAGTTTGATGTGACCGTGGCAATGAGGCAGTGAAAGATCCTCTGTGGTTTTTTTTTTTTGTTATGCCTTCTGGCTTGATTCCTGCAGTATTGTTTTGAGAGCAGGAGCTAAGGTGCATTTACCTCTGAACTTCTGGTGGCTGAGAACGCGCCGCTGATGTTAGAAGAGTGCTGGGATCAAGCAGGTTTTGCTGGCGCACCAATAAGTCATGGTGAGGGAAGGGCAGCGTGGCAGCTGACGGGTTAAACTAACTCAGGAGGAACTGGCAGTTGCCCAAATGATCTAATTCCATTAAGCTGGGAACTTGTGACACCGTTCTTAGGGGCATCGGGGATAAACGGAATGGATGGCCACTGTGCAACAGCAGATCGATAATTGTCTTTGAAAAGTAAATACGGTCTCTAACCATGTTTGACAATAACTGGAAATGATTCTTTGGGAACCATCTATTTACTGCACCCAATGTGAACTGTCAGAGCTTATTAGGGCCAGAGAGAAGGGCAGGGGGCTGTGCGCTCTCAATCAGATACAGCCAGCGAGCTTTGCCATGATTAACAACATCCAGCACAAAACCCTGGCCAGCTGTGCAGGGCTCGTTGTCTCTTTTCTGGATACTACTATGAGGCTTTGCTCCTTTATTCTCTTTCGAGGAGACCTTCTTGGTCTCTTTCAGTACTTAAAGAGGAACTAGAAGCAAAAAGGGGGCAAACATTTTAGCAGGGCCTGTTGCGACAGGACAAGGGGGATGGTTTGAAACGAAAAGAGGGAGATTTAGACTAGAGAGGAGGATGAGATTTTGCTGCTGAGGGTGGGGAGAGCCTGGCCCAGGTTGCCCCGAGAGGTGGTGGCTGCCCCATCCCTGTCCCCATTGCAGGGGAGGTTGTTGGGGGCTCTGAGCAACCTGCTCTAGTTGCAGATCGCCCTGCTCACTGCAGGGAGGTTGCACTAGATGACTTTTCAAGGTCCTTCCCACCCAAAGCGGTCGGTGATTTACGCCTCAAAGCAAGGAGAGGAACTCTTGCACCTCCCCAGGTGTGTGGGTCGGGCCGTGTGGCCGGGCCTGGCCGGGAGGTGGCGCTGCGAGAGCGCGGATGGAGCCGGGGCCGGGGGAGCCCCGAGCTGGGGGAGCTGCTCCGCCAGGCCAGGGGCTGCAACCCCAGAGAAACCTGCTCAGAGGAGAGGAAAAAAAAAAAAAAAGAAAAAGGAAAGAAAAAAAAAGACCATATGTGTGCTCTTCATTTATTCCGAGCCACGCAAGCTGCCAATCATCCTTTGCATCACTCAGCGCCTCGGGAAAAGCTGCTCAGAACCAATCTTTGTTACGCCAGAGAGCCAGGCTTGTGCTTTTGTGCCACTTGGAGAAAGCAGGAAGCATTTTTCCCCCACTCCCAGTTGAAACTCGGCATGCATAAATCAGTTAGGGGAAGATCAGAAACCTCTGGCCCTCGCAGATCCAGATCAATCCGAGCTAAACCCTCCTTTTACATCCACACTTTCCCGCTCATAAATAAATTAAAGGAAAAGAAAATCAAGAGGAGGGAAAGGGAAGAAGTTTGGAATGACAGCCCAGGCACTGGAGATGGGGTTTTGTCTCAACTATATGGTTATGCTGCCTGACTGTAGAGATGCCATGTGTCTAACATGCCTTGGACAAATTCAGAACAGAAAAAACAGTTATTACTATTTTTTACCTAATGAAAGCTTCGCTTTCACAGGATTCACATTGTCAGCAGTAACAATAGATGGGGATGTAAGATCCTCCTTCCCACCCTCCCAGAAGAGATCGAGTCCCCTGTGCCAGGGGATGCCAGCAGGCACTTGGGTTTGCAGCAAGATCTCCACCTTGGCAGGACACTGCGCTGGCTGCCACTGGCGCAGTGAGTCACAAAACCTGGTCATGGTGACGGGTTGGATGAAGGTTGTTAAAGGATGATATAGGAACCCATACAAAGCAGCAATTTAGAACACTACTAGAAGAAGGAGATGAATTGATCCTACAAATTCTAAGAGCTATGCTACGTATTTTTGATTAGCATCTATTGACATCTTACATGTTAATTTACTTTAAAAATGATCTTGCTTATAATTGGGTGGGGTATATTTTCATCCAATTACTGAGGTAATTAGATTCATAGCTGCTCTTACACCATACCTTTCATGCTTCAGTGATCTTTATTCTCCAGTTCAATACATATTGAGCTGGGACAGCCGCCTTTCAGCTTGGTTTGCCTAAAAGCCACGCTAGCCCTTATATTCAGATTATCTAATCTTCAGATAAAATGTAGGTCTTCTTTAATTAGTTGTGATACAACATTTTCTCCTTCCATATTTCTGAAGAGACCCAACCTTATGTCTTTATTACCACACATCCGTGTGACACTTTGCACTCCCTCTAGCTCCAATCCGTTGCTGTCTTCTCTTTTCCACAGGGCAGGAGTTTGTGGAGGCATAAAAACATGTCCATGTTGTGGAATTGTTTTTTGTGAAGCCTGTCAATCAGCTTGTGATGAGAGAAGGGTAGGCCAGAATTTATCCTGTGGTACTTTACAGACAGGTCCATAATAAACTTTTTTCTCACTTTTTAAAAAATCAGATCTTTAATAGATCTTCCCAGCTTATGTTTTTTGAAATCTCAGGTTTTCATTGAACAGCTATTGCAGGAATCAGGGTTTAAAATGATCTTTGGCTCGATTCAGAGTCACACGTATAATGTGGGAGTCACTGAGAATAGCCCGCAAAGTTTAGTGAGCTGTGGAAAAATAATCCTGCACTTGAGTCTTAGCATCGTTCTCTGTTTAAGGCAATTGGGGATGGGGAGGAGTGCTAGAGGAAAAGCAATTACTTGGAGATGCTGGATATCCTTAAAATCAATAGCCTTCGTTATCCACATGTACTTAGAGAATCAGAGGCAGTTAATAAGTTTTGCATGTATGCTTCTGAAACCTTTTATTTTTTTGTCTGCAGTATCTTTGTCCTGCCCTTGACAGGAATAGACTGCACAGGAGGTTCTTAACCAGCAGCCAAAATAGGGGCTCACATGTTTTTGTAAGGTTAGTTATACATCTGTTTTGGGTAGAATTGTTGCAGGAGTGGAATTTGACCTATAGCATTCGTCTCTTTGTGTGATTTGTTTGGGCTGCTCTTATAAATTGTTTACTTTTGTTGATGTTCATCTGTGTAAATTCGAAAAGGGAAAGTCACCTGACTCAAACAGCTCGCTCCTCTGCGCTGCTGTCTGCTGGATGAAATCTGAAAATAAGAGAGGAGAAAAAAATTTATTTGATCACGGCCGTGAAGGAGACAAAAGCTCTCCCATTCCCGGTACGGAAAGTTTTTCTTATTCCTTGTAGTGATGGGCTGGTCTCCAAAACCCTGTGAAGTGTTCACTTTGAATAAACAATCAACGATCTGGATGTTTATCTGAGGCTTTTCTCATAGCCCTTTGGGGTGGAAATGGGTTTGGGAGGCTTGGGAGAATGAGCTCTTTGTGCTCTTCGCATTTGGTGTGGTCAGGAGTACCACAAGCGTAGCCTTTCTCCAGTCATTTGGCATTTCGGCTTCCTGCTCTGGTCCCACATCAAGGTGTGTGATACTGAAACAAAAGAAAGGGTCTTAGAGGGACACTGGGAGGAGAGAAACTAGTAATATGTATTAAATTTCTGTCTCCGCTTGCCATAAATCACAAGGTGTGTCTACAAAATCATGTCAGTGGAGGGACTCTTTATGCACAAGTGGATTTTCCCTGTCTTGGGATAAGTGAGCAGTCACTGGTACAGGAGACAAGCTGGCCACGACAGGACTTCAGTGGTAGATGTGTCCTTGATTTTAATCTCTTTATTTTTTTTTCTCTTAGTGCACTGTGGCTACATGGCAACTTTTACTCAGTTCTATCTTTACTGATATCTTTAAAGATAAACCAGGTTTTGGGTCTTTAAAACCTACATTGGGCTATCTGTATCAAACTGGGATATTTGGGAAGACCCTTGTTTTACCCCTGGTGTTTTTGCTGACTCCTGCTTCTGTTTGCTCACTTTAAACTAAAATAAAAGCTCTGCCCCCCCCCCAATTCCA
>WEIS01070663.1:1652-41061 GCA_013389965.1 Todus mexicanus
CCACCCTCCATCCCTCCATCTCTTCCCTTCATCCCTCCATCTCCTCCCTCGATTCCCCCATCTCCACCCTCTATCCCTCCATCTCCTCCTTTCATCCCTCCATCTCGTCCCTCCATCTTCCCATCTCCTCCCTCTATCCCCACGTCTCCTTCCTCCGTTATTTCCCTCCATCCCCATTTCTTCCCTCCGTTCCCCATCTTCTCCATCCTGCCCGTGTTGGATTTCCTGAGGTTACCCCTGTTTCCCCCAGCAAGTTCTTGTGGCAAAGGCCTCGCCAGGCTCATCCTCTTTGCTAGCGAGGATGGAGTTTGCGGAGCTGATCAAGACTCCTCGAGCGGACAACGTGGTCCTGCACCGCCCTTTCTACTTGGCCGTGGAGGGGACTCTGTGTTTGACAGGCCATCATCTCATTTTCTCCTCGCGGCGTCAGGATAACGCGGAGGAGCTGTGGCTGCTGCACTCCAACATCGATTCTATTGAAAAAAGGTATGCCTTCTGATTTCCCTGCCTACCCAGGTCTTGAGGTTTGTGTCTCGTGGGTTAAAAAGTGGTTGTGAAGACTGCCTCGCGACGAGGCTGTCTCAAATCCAGGGCTGGAGAGGAGAAGGGGCAGGCAGTTTGAGCATGGGGCAGGATATTGGCATGGGCAGGTTGATTCTCATTCTACTTGGATATTGGTATTTGACTGTTGCATCTGAAGATGATTTTTCTGGTCGTATATAGAGTTGGAGTTTTTGTTCTTAAACACCTTTGTCAACAGTACTGGGTGTTAATTGTTCAGTGGATTTCAGCAGCAGCTCTTGAAATGCTTTCTGAAGGCTGCATCTCTACCGCTGCTGAAGGGATATGGAAGCCGAGGCACTGCTGAAGTGATTTGTCTGGGGTCACCCAGCAAAATTGGTGGCACCGGTGGACTCTGGGCTGTCTCAGCCCCAGATCAGTCTCCTCCTGCTCTACACTGTCATCTGCTTCCTCCTCCAACTGCTTGTGGAAATTGATAAGCCTTTACCAGCATGTTCCTTGTGGGAGCAACGTGGGAAAGCCACACCGTAGCTGCAGGGCTCCGTTTCATTCTTGCCCATCCCCTTTCACTGCAGGTACTTCACTCTTCTTCCCATCGCTTCTGTCTGGTTTACGCTGCCCCTTCGCGCTCCTTTCCGTGAGCGGCAGCCCCATCAGTCTCACACAGCCACTGTCTTCTACTTCCTCACCCTGGGCCTTTCTTCAGTTTGCTCAGGATATTGTAGTTTTTTGTTAATTGCGAAGCAAATCGCCTGTTTTTGTTACCTTTTAAGGAAACCTGGAAGAACGGATTTCCTTTCTGCCAGCGAGACTGGAAAAGAATCAATCAAGCAGCAGCAAGTAAAAATATCGGGTTGCCTCAAAAATCTGAGAATGGGTGAAGTACTGGGCACTGATTTAAGTTTGTTCCTGGTTTCTCTGAGCATTTCTCTGAACTGCTGCGTCTTGGCCTGAGGGTGGAGAGCAACAGAGTGATGGAAATCTCACAATATCAGTGCCCACCTCATACTGCTCAGTCATTGGGGCGGTTTGGCCACCTCCTCCCTTCCTGCTTGTACTAAACCAACTGCAGTTCGGCTTTGAAAATTGCAATGGACAATTTTTTCTCTTTATTTTTTGTGAGCTTCGTTAAGAGTTAGTTTGTAAGCTTAAAATTAATACCAAATAAGCAAGGAGCGCCGAGTTATGGTGAGGGAGTCGTGCTCGGCACATGATTTGTAACAGAGATCGCTACGTCTGCAGATCCTCGCAGTTGTTGCTGCCAGCCCTATTTACTGGAAGGTCTCCAGAGTAGACATCTCCCTTCCTGAGAGCAGCCTTGTGGGAGTGTAACTGATAAAACTCTGCCATGGGAAATGATAAGAGCATGCTCTTCTCAGTGGCGGAGAGAATGGAATAATGAGGCTCTCAAACCGGTGTAGGAAGGTCCAATTTGGCGCTACCGCTGGTTATTAGTGCACAACAACGCTGCCATCAAGCCAGGTTCACAAAATCTCTTCTCCCACTGTGTCTTTTGTAGAAAACAGTGCTTGTCCTGATTATTAAATGGTTGTCAAACTGCTGCTTAAATTTTTGTAACATTTTAAGCAACGTAAATATGACCTGTAGGCTTTGTGGAGAAGTGGAACAGTCTCTAGTGATCTCCTTTGGTGTTTTCGCTTGAAAACACAGCCCTGGTGATGAGTTGGAGCTTTGTGGTTTTATTCTGTGACATAGCGTTTAATATGAGGGCAAATGATGCGCAAACCGGCTCTGCTGGAGTTGCAGAACTTTTCTGTCAAAACACCTGTAGTTCTTCCTTCAACATTACCTGAGTTATAATTGGCTCCGCGTGTTAACCTCTGTCTGCTTGGAAGAAATGGAGAATGACCTTTCAGATGTGATAATAATTCTAAAATAAATTGCAGGTATCTTTTGTAGCGCAGATGAAGCGATGCAAAGCTTAGCAACAGGTCTTGGAGAGTGTAGAGCTCTGCTCTTGTGCATGGGCTAACTGAGGGTTAGGCCACGTGAGGCTGAAACATGGTACTTCAGGTCCTGCCTGCTTCTCCTGCATGGACAAGCTGGAGAAGTGGGCTGGTGTGGACATCCTGAGGTTCAACAAGGCCAAGTGCAAGGTTCTGGAACTCTGTCAGGGCAACCCCTGGTATCAACACAGGCTGGGGATGAAGGGATGGAGAGAGCCCTGCGGAGAAGGACTTGGGGATACTGGGGGTGAAAAGCTGGAGCTGAGCTGGCCTCATGCGCTCACAGCCCAGAAGCCACTGGCTCCCTGGGCTGCATCCCCAGCAGCGTGGGCAGCAGGGGGAGGGAGGGGATCCTGCCCCTCTGCTCCGCTCCGCTCTGGGGAGACCCCCCTGCAGGGCTGGGTCCAGCTCTGGAGTCCTCAGCACAGCAGAGACAGGGACCTGTTGGAGTGGGGCCAGAGGAGGCCCCAGCAATGCTGCGAGGGCTGGAACCCCTCTGCTGGGAGGCCAGGCTGGGAGAGTTGGGCTTGTTCAGCCTGGAGAAGAGAAGGCTCCAGGGAGACCTTCTGGTGGCCTTTCAGTGCTTCCAGAGGCCTGTCAGAAAGATGGGGATAGACTTTTGAGCATGGCCTGTTGTGAGAGGACAAAGGGTGATGGTTTGAAACTAACCAAGGGGAGATTTAGGCTGGAGAGGAGGAAGCTATTTGTTTACACTGAGAGTGGTGAGACCCTGTCCCAGGTTGCCCATAGAGGTGGTCAATGCCCCATCCCTGGCACCACTGCAGGTGCGGTTGTTGAGGGCTCTGAGCAACCTGCTCTTAATTGCAGATGTCCCTCCTGCTCAGTGCAGGGAGGTTGGACTAGACCTGTGAAGGTCTCTTCCCACTGAAATTGTTCTGTGATTCTGTGGTTCTTGCATCGCCCTTGGCTGCTGCAAGCACTCCTGTGGTGCATGAGGAGGCTCAGCTGCTTTTCCTTCGTTCACTGTTTTGTGAACTAAAATCTATGTTATTCACATGAACACTAGTGGCTGGTTAACCTAAAGAAAACACTCGGGTTCTGTTCATACATTACCCTTCTTTCAGGTACGTAAGGAAGACTGGAGAGGGCGCCTGTGAGCTGTGTTTGGTTTGTAAGGTGGAGCCTTTTCTGGATTAACTGGCATCGTAACCAGCAGTGATGAGACCTTAAATTCTCTGAGGTCTGCAGAGCAAACAGCTCCGTGGCGCTGCAGGTATCAGAACCCAAACTTTCTTGTTGAAGAAAAGGGAGTGTAATGTAGCCAGGCTGAAATGTTAGTTTAAAACTTAAATAAAACTCAGATGTTTTTAGCAGACCTCAAAGTTTCAGTGCATAACTTTAATGAAACTGGAAATTTCCAGCTGAAGCTTCCAGTGCTATCAGAAAATGCCTGAACACAGCTTTTCTTTCATATTTTAAAGAAAAGCTTTCAGGAAAACATCCTTATCTCATAATACTTGCACTTCCACTCACTGTCATAGCACAAGGATGGAGTTTGTTTAAAAAAAGAACCACAACTTGCAAATACTGAATATTTGGTGCTTTTCTTGTTTTTATGAAAGGTACTGCAGGCAAGTCACTACTAACGGAATTTTATCTTGCAGGCATGTGTTGTGGGAGGAACTCTAATACCTCGTCATACCTTAGAAAGGCTTGTTCTCAAGAGACTCTTTCTTTGTGTCTTGCTGTAGGTTTGTGGGCTCCTTGGGCACCATCATTATAAAATGCAAAGATCTACGAATTATTCAACTGGATATACCTGGAATGGAGGAGTGTTTGAACATTGCTAGCTCGATTGAGGTAAGAGTTCATAATGAAAAATAACACTTGTGTTCTCAGATCTTAATCAGACCTCAAACTTAACACTTTTTTTTTTTCTCAATTAGGAAGGTTTTCATTGATGTTCAGGAAGGCTGCCAAGGGTTAGGGCTGGGATGGTCACTAGACAAATGACAGACACTCTCTATTAACCCCTCTCCCTTCCCAAACTGGGGGAGGAAGGGAATAAGAGAGAGAGACTTAGGGATTTGAAAAGAAAAATAAAACCAGCTCTAATGAAGCAAGAACAATAACATGAAATACATACAACTAATACAAAACCGATATTGAACCCAACCCTTCTGATGGCAACAACATCACCCTCACCACTGATGGTGTGGAGCAGGCACTGGGGAAGTTCCAGACTGGAACTGGGCTCAGTGCAGATGGGAACCAGTTTCAGGAGCTGTTAATTCTGTGATTCTGTGATTCAGGAACACACGGATCAAGATCAAAGGCAGAAGAACAGACAGAGTCCTTCTTGGACACTGGCCATTGTCTTCAAGTGGCTTGACCCTTATGATGCCTCAGCTTTATACTGAACATGCCGTACATGGGATGGAATCCTGTGTTGGTCAGTTTAGGGTCACCTGTTCTCGCTGCTCCTCCCTGCAGGTTTGGCCTCTTACTCATTGCACCCTCAACATGGGGCACAAGATTGAGCAGTGACCTTGGTCTGCACAGGAGCAAGTATCAGCCAGAGCCTTTCTGCACACACCAACTCCCCTTGGCAGTGACTCTAATCATGGAGCGTTAGCACTGCTGGAAGCAGAGACTGCCTGCAAAAATCTGCTGTGAACTTCAGACTTCTTTCTCACCCTTTGGTGCACTGTTATACAGCGTAGGCGGCAGAAATGACATCCTGTGTACAAACCCTCTGTTAGATTGTCTGTTCTCATCTGCTTTTGTCTGTGCTACTGGGGTTTTATGTATGTTAACTTACCCTGCATATAACTTTTGGGTGGCTTAAGTCTGCATCACCAATAATAGAGCAAAACGCTATTTGCCGTATGTTTTTTGCAGTAAAATAGCAGTTACAGTGAATTAAGTAGCTGTTAATTTCTTTCACCTGCACAGGCACTTTCCACCCTGGATTCAGTCACTCTCATGTATCCCTTCTTCTACCGGCCCATGTTTGAAATCATCGAAGATGGCTGGCGCTCTTTTCTGCCTGACCAAGAGTTTGAACTCCTCAGTTCAGTGGTAAGTTGGACCTGAAGGATTTAAACAGGCACTCAGATCTATTTCTGCAAGTAGTTTGTCAAGTGTTTCACTCAGTAGTGTTGGGACTGGAGATCATGGATGGTAAGAACAGCTGTCCAGTGCCTGGCTGAGAAGTGAGTCTTGTTCAAATACTCCTTCTGCCAACATAGAGTCATAGAACCACAGGATGGTTTGGGTTGGAAGGGACCTTAAACTCTCATCTAGTGCAACCCCCCTACACTGAGCAGGGACATCTGCAACTAGAGCAGGTTGCTCAGAGCCCCGGCCAGCCTCACCTGGAGTGTCTCCAAGGATGGAGCATCGCCCACCTCTCTGAGAAACCTGGGTCTATGTTGCACCATTCTCACTGTAAATAAAAAAAAATAAATCTTCCTTCTGTCCAGTCTGAATCTCCCACTTTTATTTTCAAACCATCCGCCTTTGTCTTGTCACACAGGCCCCGCTCATAAGTCTGTCCCTGTGAGAAATGTCCTCAATTCTAAAATTATTATTGGGGTTCAAAGTCTCCAAAGCAAAGCTAAAAAAAATTTATTTACAGCGCTGGGTGTATAGTGGGAGTTTTTCTCCACAGTATATGCACACCATGCAAAATTTCTCTTACACTTTTATGTTTTACGGTCATACATATGCGTGACCCTTCATTTGCATTTTATTACCACCCACCCATGCCTGTGCACTGTTACCAAAAAGGATGTTCATGGGGATTGAAGTTTTATCCCTCTTCCCTCTGTGCATGCATTCTGTCCAGGCAGGCAGCCAGCGTGCTCCTCTTTATGTGGTCATCTTCAAAACTGAGGTAAATATTTATATAGCAGTAGACACAAGTAAAACACATCTAAGGTATATTTAAGGTAGCCCTGAGTCCAACGTAGTTTCCTCACCTCATTCTCTGTAACTGGGTACTAGAAGGCTTACATTCTTCCCAGTCACCTAAGGATGGGTGTCCTGGGCTGAAGCAAAACTATTCCTATTTCTCACAGTCCCCATCTTTCTGACAGGCCCCTTGAAGCACTGAGAGGTCACAAGGGCCCTCCAGAGCCTTCTCTTCTCCAGGCTGAACCAGCCCAACTCTCCCAGCCTGGCCTCCCAGCAGAGGGGTTCCAGCCCTTGCAGCATTGCTGGGGCCTCCTCTGGCCCCGCTCCAGCAGGTCCCTGTCTCTGCTGTGCTGAGGACTCCAGAGCTGGAGTTACCTGTGAGGACATGAAGGTAGAAAATGTTTTTGTCCTTCGGGGGTGGCCCTCTTTATTGTAAGGACAAATTTAAGACCTTTGGTACTTAACTTTGCATCTGAAGTGGAGCGGGATGAGTCTTTGTCAACCCCTTCACTGCAAGGAGGCTGTTTTTTAAAAACTTTTGAAGGATTTCTTAGCTCTCTAGGAAGATGCCAGTAGATGAAGATGCCCAGTTTAACTCTTCACTCTAATCCATGCTGGGAAAATACGGAGAGTGTTTATACCATAGTGAATTTCCAGTTGCATTCTTCCAGGTGCAGTGAGCAAATGTTGGTATTATTTTGCTACCTGTAGGGTAAGAATTGTTCTTGTGGTGTTGCCTGTTGTATCTTTTAGTCAAACTTCATTTTAGGATGCAGAGTTGGACAGGTTGAACTTTAAAGGTCCCTTCCAACACAAAACATTTTATAACTCTTTGTAGTGGGAAGTGGCTCTGTTTCAGGAACCTTCCTGTTTCAATAGTGCCTCAGGTTAGCATTTCTGTGTTCCAAGTCTTTGTTTCACGTTAAATATCTGCACTTGCTGCATCATCTTAGGTTTCTGAGATCATCTCCATTAGTACAGCATCAAAGAACATTGATTTTTTTTCTTTTATCTGCAACCCAGCTCGTCTGCAGCATTTATCGCTTCCTGTTTATGACTAAAAATGGAATAATCTGATTAGCTTGACCAGATGCATACGATGAAATCATTAGGAAATTAAAGGCGTTCAGAGATCCTTCTACATTTGTCTCATAATTGGAGTACTCTCCTATGTCTTGTGAGTCAGGAGAACCTACGAACTGACCTGTTACAATAGCTGGCACCACAGTTTGGGTTTTTATTTCAGCTGAGGGAGTCAAATGTGTGATCAGAGCGTTCTCCTGTTCGGAGGCAAAACAGCAGACGCTTTCCCAGCTCGGCAGAGGAATCTCGCAGGCGTTTCTGTGAGAATCCAAAGGCCGACAGCTGAAGTGCTGTCTGATGAGGAGGGAGGAGTGTGAGAGCAGGATTGAAGGGAACCCTTTGGAGATCAATGAAAGGTTGCAGGAGATGGTTCTGCTTCTGTTCACATTTTACCTTCTATGTGTAGCTGAAATCCTTTTTCAGATTTTGTGGCTCAGATCACTTCAGATGGTTGTATTTATTTACCGGCACGATACAGGGGCCAGCATGGATCCATTGATGTGTTGTGTTTTTTTTTTCTCCTTTTTTTCAGAGGTTTATAAATACATTGAAAGCTTTTTTCTGAATCTCGTCTCTTTCTGAATGTACACTCCATGGAAGGCCTACGTTTAAAAACCTGTTGACTTTATAGCGCTACATTTCAAGGGCAGTAATTCATTTCTTTAAAATATGCATGTCTAACCGCCACTGATGAACACTCGCCCTTTAACCCCAGACTTCAGATGTAGCTCCTCTTTTAACAAAATGGTGACAGGAGCCGAGTTCAAATGATTTACATCTCCTGAACAACAGACAAATGTATTGTTCATCAAATATTTCTTGTTCTGTAATTAAACTGTCTTAGGTGACAGGCTGGAACAAGTAAATGGCTGATTTAATCGTTTTTTTCCTTCCATAAATCAAATGAGTAGAATTCGGAAGTCTCCTCCCTCTCCATTAAATCATCTATCTAGATATGTTGTGCTTTACCTTCCCCAATCTGGCAACGACTTGTCAAAAACTGCATTTCACCCACACTGCAGCTCCGCTAATATATTAATTCCACATTTGTCGGCTACAGGAGAGTTGTTTTTTGAAACTCTGATGTGTTTTATAATGGCGAAGTCAAAATATAAAAATTAAGATTTAAAAAAAGTTAAGTAATACATTAAAAATATAAATGTTACATTATACTGTATAATAATAGCTTATCTGTTCCTCTTGGCCTATGTTGTGCTGAATGTAGTTTTTTCCTCCCAGCACACATACCCACTGTGTGATTTCATTCCCTTGCATTGGTCTGACCCAGTATCATCCAGCATCGATCCGGGAATTTGATAGTGAGCGCTGAAGCACTTTGACCCTGCAGCTCAGCTCCAGGATGAGGGAGGCTGCTGCCCTATCGTGGTGTTCTTGCATTTAGTCCATGAAGATGGTAACGGAAAAACAGTTAATGCAAATGGCTTCATTTGATCTCAAGAAACTGGAGGAATTAAATTTCAGTGGGCTGTTGTTTGCTGGTGGATGTTGGCGTTTCTGCTACTTGTTTATTTTCTTGGGAATGACCTAGAGCAGGTTGAGGGAGGGGATCCTGCCCTCTGCTCTGCTCTGGGCAGACCCCCCTGCAGGGCTGGGTCCAGCTCTGGAGTCCTCAGCACAGCAGAGACAGGGACCTGTTGGAGCGGGGCCAGAGGAGGCCCCAGCAATGCTGCGAGGGCTGGAACCCCTCTGCTGGGAGGCCAGGCTGGGAGAGTTGGGCTTGTTCAGCCTGGAGAAGAGAAGGCTCCAGGGAGACCTTCTGGTGGCCTTTCAGTGCTTCAAGGGGCCTGTCAGAAAGATGGGGACAAACTTTTGATCAGGGCCTGTTGGGATAGAAAAAGGGCTGATGGTTTTAAACTAAAAGAGGGAGATTTAGCCTGGAAAGAAGGAAGAAATTGTTGATGCTGCAGTGGTGAGACCCTTTCCCAGGTTGCCCAGCGAGATGGTCAGTGCCCTATCCCTGGAGGCATTGCAGGTGAGGTTCGCTGGGGCTCTGAGCAACAAAACCGTTGTGTAGCAAGATGAGACTTTAACGATAGTACAGACAAATTTATGAATGGAGTAAAAGATGCACAGGATAGAGAACATTTGCACTCCCAGTTCGTCTGTGTTGTGCTTTTGCTTGAAGCCCTGGGTAGTACAAGAGAACTGGATGACTGTAGGTGTGTCGGGTGAAATGTTTTTAAAAGTTCCTGTTCTTCACTGTACTACTGCATAGCCAGCGAGTGGCTGCAGGGAATTGAAGTATACACATGGAGTTTCCTGTTTTTTCTGAGGAGTCAGAGAAGAGCTGCAAGGTTTCTCTTCTGCACGATTCTACAGCTGCAGGAAACTGCAAATGTTAACTCTGGAAATTCATTTTCTTCCTCAAGTGAAGTGAAAAGGCTGTGAGAAGTTTGTACCCTAAGAGTGTAACTAACATGAAGGTATTTAATTACCACAAAATTCACTCCCTTCATGTTCTCTTCTTTTCTCTTTTGTTTTTCTTTTTATTTTTTCTTTTAATCTCTTTTTTTCCCTTTCCTCTTTTTTTTTGACGTTTTCTCTCTCTACGCTCTTTTCTCTCCTCTGCCCCCATCCTCCTCCTCTCTTTCCCCCGACACCTACCTTTTTTTGCCTTTTAGCTCTTTTTTTTTCTTGTAGGAAAGAGCTCGGGGGTTTTGGACAGCTCAGCTGTGTTTTGTCTGCTATCCAGGAGTGGCTTAGAAAACGCTGAATGTTCTGGGTTTGGGCTCAGTTTGCAGTGATGTGGACAGCCCAGATTTGCTCTTATTGCACAAGCATCGATCTTTGCTGCATCTGTTGTTACACTTGTTGTCCATGTTACTAGTGGGGCTTGTTGTCTTTTGTCTGTTCCTTGGGAATGGCCTCTGTCAGTCCTGCTTTGCAGGGTCCTTCAAGGTCTCTGCTGGTTTCTCGACTTCTCTTTTAAGGCTTTTTAGTAGAGCATGGATTACTTCGCACTATTTTATGGAAGACAATTCCTTGTAATTATAAGTTTTGGGAAGAAGGATGACTTGTTTTAGCCTTTCAAAAACACTGGTAAATAAATATCTCCAAAAAAGTAGAGGTGTAAGAGCTAATCCTGAACTATGTTTAAGAAAATACTTTTGACTACTTCCTTTATTTGCCGTCCTTTATTGTTTTTGTGATTCCCCAATACTTTGCTGTGTCCAGCCTTAACGGGAATTAACTTTTTCTGATTCTTTAAAGTACAGATCTCTTCCTGGGAGAGCTAAATGTGAACTTTATGCTTTCCTGAGTGTAGTGTGTACTTACCAGGTGATGTCTGAAGATGAGATACAACTTTTCTCTTTCACTGCAGTCCTTACTGCTTCCTGTGCCTGCATCTCCTGCTGCGTATGTTGGATTGCACTTGCCTGGCTTTTCCAGTTAGTAATAGCAACTTTGTTTTCCAAATTGCAGAGGGAACCCAAGCAAAAGCCAGCAAGGGACTTGCACTGTTGTGTTTTACTATCGTCTTACTTATGACACTGAACCTTGAATCCTGCGTTCAGTTTTGGGCCCCTCCCTCCCAGAAGGACCTTGAGGGCTGGAGTGTGTCTGGAGAAGGGCAATATTGCTGGGGAAGGGTCTAGAGCACAAGTGTGGTGAGGAGCAGCTGAGGGACCTGGAGTTGTTGAGCCTGGAGAAAAGGAGGCTCAGGGGAGACCTTCTGGCTCTCCACAACTCCCTGACAAGAGGTTGGGGCCAGGTGGGGTTGGTCTCTTCTCCCAAGGAACAAGTGACAGGACAAGATGCAATGACCACAAGTTGCACCAGGAGACGTTCAGGTTGGATATTAGGAACAATTTCTTCCCTGCTGTCAAGGGTTCCCCAGGCCTGTCCCCGGCTGCCCAGGGCAGTGGTGGAATCCCCATGATCCCTGGAGGAATTTAAAAGCTGTGGAGCTGTGGTGCTGAGGGACATGGTTTAGTGGTGACCTGTCAGTGCTGGGTTAATGCTTGGACTTGATAGTTGGAAAAGACCTTGAAGATGAAAATGATTCTATGGTTCTATTCTATGTCAGAGTATGGGTTAGCAGTCTGAAGCTGGCACTGCAGGGGTTAACTGGATCTCACAGAAGCAGCTATGCTGCAGGAGACAAATGATGCTAATTGCTGCCGCTCTTCCTCCTTCCCATGTTATGGTAAATTATAACTGGATGACATAACAGTATCCTCTGTCTCGTGTTATAAATGGTGAGGAGAGGAGGTTATGGGCAGAGTTGAACTACCGAAGCGGGAGATAAATCAAGTCGATACTTTTCCATTCCTTTTCATCCTGGTGATATCAGTGACAGTCAGTCCCTCCAAAAGCATACCATGGAGTTCAGATTTTGCCTTCCCTACGTCCCATGTGACAGTGAGGGATTTTTGCCTTCTATATCCATGCTTTTTTTTTTCTTTCATTGTAAACAGATAGTGCACCATTGTATGAAATCTGCTGTAGTTTAATATAGACACCCCAAAAAGCTATAAAAATTAGCATTGTTGGCACATTAAAAGTGTGAGCTGTGACCAGCCGGCCTCCCTTATGTGATCCAGAACTTCTTTCATCTCTGCTTGTGATGTGATTGCTGGATGCAATTTCCTTTGTGTCTGGTAGAACTTCTCCTTGTTATAAAATGTAGGTGGAGGATGATGAGACCCTGGCCCAGGTGTCCTAGAGAAGTGGTCGATGTCTCCCCCCTGGCACCACTCCAGGTGAGGTTCGCCAGGGCTCTGAGCAACCTGCTCTAGTTGCAGATGTCCCTGCTGAGTGCAGGGCGGTTGGACTAGATGAGTTTGAAAGGTCCCTTCCAACCCAAATCATTCTGAGATTCCAGGACTTGTATGACCAGGTACCAGTCACGAGGTGTAAGGCAAGAGGTGGTAAAAGCTCTGAAGAAAGTGAAGAAGGACAAGAGACCTAGTTCTGGTCAGAGCTCTGTAATTCATGTGCACTAAACCCACCTTCCTGAACTGATGTGGCTTCTGTGTATTCTGGTACAACATAATTTAACTGTCGTGCTCTTCCTCTCTGTGTTATCTTTACATCCCTCCCTTTCCCTCTCTCTATCTCTCTACCTTTGTTTAGCTGAAACTTTCTTTGAACACAAATGAGCAGAAGTTTTTTTTTGTGGCAGTGCTGAGGTCTCTGCCTGCTGCCATGACACACGAATGCTTCCCAGTCTGTACTGGAAACACCCCAGTTGAGGGGTTCCTGAAGGTCTTTTTTACTTTCTGATACCTGGGTCACGTCAGTGCGTAGAAACTAAGAAAAACCCCACCCAAATCCACTTTGAAAACAGCTGCTCGTTCTTCTTCAGAAGGTTTTTGTATTTCATTTAAACTTCTTTGTGTCTGGAGCTTTTACAGGTACATTTGCCTGCCATTCTGCTGCTACTTTTAAGAATTTAATGATACTTTTAAAATCAAACCATGTTGTAGAGGCTTCTGGGTTATCTTACCCCACCCAGGTTTTGTTGGCCATAAGGAACAAAGGATAAGGATGCACTGGCTGAGGATGCAGCCCAAAAAAGCCACAGTCCTGCTTTCCAGGACCATGAGCTTGAACTTTAGGCGAGGTTCTGCTGTGTGCTACGTGCCCCTGGGGAAAGAAGATGCCTTGGGGCCATTTGGTGTAACTGGAGGTGTCCTTAATGCAGGAGGCCATGGTGTGGTACCAGTGCTCTGTGAAGGCTGGACTTGTCCAAGGCTGCAGTTGTGGCAGCGTCAGCTCTTCCAGCCTGGGCTTCAGTAAGTGAGGACTCCTCATCAGCGAGGCTGCTTGTTGACCTTTGGTTCTGCCTTAGATGGAGCCAAGACCTGTGTCTGACCCTGGGTATCAGGTAGCACCAGTTCTCATGCCAAGTGCCGGCCAGGGTGCAGGGTGCCAATATTCAGTGCCTCTTTCATAAGTGATTTGCCATTGGAAGCTGAAAAGTTATATAACAGGAGTGCACGAGGAGACCTTGTGCTCAGTTGCCGTGCTGGTTCCAGCAGCTGCTTCTGGAGGAGCGGCTTCATGTGGCTTACGTAAAGCCGAGCCTGTAGAAAGACCCGAGCTGGAAATACTAAACTAGAACTTAACCTCAAAGCAGCTTCATTGTTTGGAACTGGATGCTCTTGGCTTTAAAAGTCCCTTCCCACCCAAACCATTCTGTGATTTTTATGGCTATGTAGTAATCTGTTTTCTCACTCAAACCCTCCATTTTCTGATCTTTTTCAGACAGATGAATGGCGTCTGAGCTGCATTAATAAGGATTTCTCCGTCTGTCCTTCCTACCCTCCAGTTGTCATTGTCCCCAAGTCCATCGATGATGAAGCGCTTCGGAAAGTTGCGATGTTTCGCCACGGCAGCCGCTTCCCTGTCCTCAGCTACTACCATAAGAAGAATGGGATGGTGAGCTGCGTTTGGGCAATGGTTTTACCTGAAAGAAGTGGGTGAATCTGTGTAATGACTGAATCCATTTAGTCTATTTAACTACCTGAGAAAAGGTTGTAGCGAGGTGGGTGTTGGTCTCCCAAGTCACGACTGATAGGACAATAGGAAGTGGCGTCAAGTGATGCCAGGGGAGGTTTAGGTTGGGCATTAGGAAAAACTTCTATATACCAGAAGGGTTATCAGAGACTGGATCAGGCTGCCCAGGAAAGTGGTTGAATCATCATCCGTGGATGTGTTTAAAAGCCGTCTAGGTATGGTGCTCAAGGATATGGTGTAGTAGTGGCCCTGGTTGAGCTAGATAATGATTGGACTTCATGGCGTTAAAGGTCTTTCCCAACTGTAGTGATTCTGTGAATGGATAAACAACTTGTGCTGTAGATTTCATACATGAGATGTTTGCTCCTTTTATTTTCCAACCTATTGCAGGGCAACTGGTTCTGGGTGATGGAATGAGTCGTGTCCATCCTGAAAATACCTCATAATATGCTTGTTTGGGAGCGTATGTGGCATAAGCTTGCTCACAAGCAGTGAGAGCAAGATGAGACTAGTAAAGCTTGCTTTGTCTGCCAAGAGGCTTCGTGCTGAAAGGATGGCAGAAACCACATTGGCCTGTCTCTGGGTGGTGGGCCTTCTCCTGCATGATAGTCATGATGACAGCGAGTGTGCGCAGAGCCAGCAGCTCCTCTGCTGTGTAACTGTTGAAGGAGCAAGCGGAACAATCTGTTCTCTGAGCCTGTTGCTGTAACATGTTTCAGGAGCGGCAAATTTGTGGTGTTGTGCAGACTTTACCACCTCTCAATGAGCCAAAGTCTAATTGAGGAATCGATAGGCTGTAATTAAGAAATGTGCTTTATGAAATTGCTGGGTAATTCTTGTATCTCTTACTGCTGTAACCAGTTCTGGGGATGTTGGGGTGTCCAGCTTGCAGCTTGTAAACTTGATCCACGCGTCTGAGTCCAATGCTCTGATGTTTTCTCATCTCCTGTTGCCAAGATTTGTAAACCCTGACGTAGAGGACGTCTAGTATGACTTGGGATATTTTTTTTCGCTTTGCTTTCAAATCGAACATCCACCAACTTCATAGCAGTTGCGCTTCCTGGGTTTTTTCCTCTGCTTGACTGAAAACTGTTGAAGGAAGATTCATTCAGTTATCTCTCTGTGTGTGTTTTAAGTGTGAGGAATGTAAGAGAGCTTGGCTCTGGGTGCTTGACCTTGTGGCAGTAACACCGTCTGTCGCATTGGTCTCCTAAACTCTCAGTTCTCGAGCGCAGTTGGGGTGGCTGCCTGCCTGCCCGCGCGTTTTAGTTATTGGTTTTGCTGATGGGATGTTTTCTGAATTGAGAAAAGAGAAATCTCAGCTTGTAAAGCTGTGGATGTAAGGTTTATTAGTCCAACCACTGGGTAAAACCGTACCTAAGAGGCACCTTAACACACGAATGGCACGAGTGTTTTAAAAACTGCCAGGAAGAGACTTTAAAGATGACAGTCCTGAAACTGTTGGTTTGTAAAGGAACCATCAGCAGGCAACCAGTTCAGTGGCTCACAAAGATACTACAGGAATAATTAAAGGGATAAAGCATTCAAGATGACATCTGTAATTTAGAAAGTGTCCTGCCAGCTGATTGCTCAATTCAAGCGTTTCTACTTTGTTTTTTAAATCAATTCAGACCCTGCAAGGGATAGCACTTAAAAGAGCTGAATGATTTGGGGCAAGGGAGAGCAGCAACTGTAGGAAGAACTGTAGAGATGTTTCTGTGCAGCAGTGCCGATCAGGGTGTTTCCTTGTCTGTGGTAGATTGAATTTGAAGCAGTTAGAAGTAGAAAGTGTGGCGTTGTGAGAGCTACGCTTGCTGGTGTAACTTAACAGGGAGGACCTGAAGATCCAGAAAGACCCCACTTGAATTTTACCTCTGAAATGATGGAGGAAGCTATTTAAGCTTGAGCTATCTCCCTCCTGTAAGCATATCTTAATTGTGTGCATTCAGGAGAGTGTGACCAACAGGTCGAGGGAAGTTGTCCTCCCCCTCTACTCTGTCCTAGTGAGGCCACGTCTGGAGTGTTGTGTCCAGTGCTGGGCTTCCCAGATCAAGAGAGACAAGGAACTACTGGAAAGAGTCCAGCAGAGGCTGCAAAGATGCTGAGGGGCCTGGAGCATCTCTGTGCTGAGGAAAGGCTGAGAGCCCTGGGGCTGTTCAGCTGGAGAAGACTGAGAGGGGATCTGAGCAGTGCTGAGCAAGAGCTAAAGGGCCCCCGGGGGGCAAGAGGATGGGGCCAGACTCTTGTCAGTGGTGCCCAGTGACAGGATAAGGGGCAATGGGCACAAACTGGAACCCAGGAGGTTCCATCTGAACAGGAGTAAAAAACTTCTTTGCTGTGAGGGTGGCAGAACCTGGCCCAGGCTGCCCAGAGAGGTTCTGGAGTCTCCTTCTCTGGACACTTTCAAAACCCACCTGTACACAATCCTGGGCACCTTGCTCCTGCACCTGCTGGAGTAGGACGGTTGGATGAGATAATCTCCAGAGGTCCCTTCCAACCCTTACCATTCTGTGTGAGTCTGTGATTCCTACAGTGAGTACAGTTTTTATGGCAAATAGGAGCATCCTGTGCGCATTTCAGCAGCACACTTCTCTAGAGAGCTGTTCTTCATGCCTGGTGTTGAGACCCAGCTGCCTAATGCGTCAATTTGCAGTCTACATTTGCAGATCTTTAAGAAATCCTCTGGTGAAGAGGTGTCCTTTGCATAGCGAGTTTTAATCTCCATTCTTGGCTTCTAGCTCAAGTGGTTGGTCACCTTCAATCTTAAGTTTCTCTGCTTTCAGTGCCTAATTCCTGTTTTTTTCCTTGCAGGTCATGATGCGAAGTAGCCAGCCTCTTACAGGTACAAACGGGAGACGGTGTAAAGAAGATGAGAAGCTTATTAACGCCACGCTACGTCCTGGCAAGCGCGGCTACATCATTGATACGAGGTCCCTGAATGTTGCCCAGCAGGCCAGGGCAAAAGGAGGGGGCTTTGAACAGGAAGCGCACTATCCCCAGTGGAGGAGGATTCACAAATGCATTGAGAGGTGGGTGAAGCCACGCAGGCTCTCCTCTGTGCTCAGCTTCTTAGGGTTGCATTGGCAGAACCAATAATGAAGTATTTGCTTCTGTAAGAAGTGGCCTTGTATCCTGGTTCCTGTCAAGAGGGACACATTCCTTTTTAGCAAAGTGAGGTTATGTGGATGAGAAGGTTATTTAGGAGGTTGGAGCCAGGTGGCATCAGTCTCTTCTCCCATGGAACAAGGAATTGGACAAGAGAAAACAGCTTCAAGTTGTGCCAGGAGAGGTTTAGGTTGGACCCGAGGAGCAGTTTCATCCCTGCAAGAGTTGTCAAGGCCTGGCCCAGGCTGCCCAGGGCAATGTTGTAGTCCCCATCCCTGGAGGGTTGGAAAGCCGTGGAGATGTGGTGCTGAGAGACACGATTTAGTGCTGGACTTGGCAGTGTTGGGTTAACAGTTGGACTTGATCTTAAAGGTCACTTCCAACCTAAACGATTGTATGATTCTGTGATCCTCTAGGATAAGGAAAAGGCCCCGCTGTTATAATGGCTTATGAAGCAATTTGTTTTAAAAGGGAAGAGACTACTTCTGTCCAGGGAGTGGTGATCTGCTGGCAGTTGGCTGTGACTTGGCAGGACCAGTGACAACAGGTCTGCTGAATGAGGAGACGCGACAGTTTGAAATAACTGCATATAAATCATGGTGCTTTATTTTGAGATCAAGAGTGTTTCTGTCAGCATGTTGTCCTGATTGCTGTGTTACCCACTTAAACTTTCAATACTCCTTTGCTTTTCCCAAAGGTTTAATATTCTGCAGGAAAGCCTCATCAAACTCGTGGAAGCTTGTAACGACCAGTCGCACAATATGGACCGCTGGCTCAGTAAACTGGAAGCTTCCAACTGGCTGACTCACATCAAGGAGATCCTAACTGCAGCTTGTCTGGCTGCTCAGTGTATTGACAGGTAAACGTTTTTCAGAAACCCTTGAGATTTTATTTACGTATTTCAGGTTGCTTGTTAAATACCTATGTTTCCACTGTAACTCTGGTAGTAACTGGCCACCATGAGCTGTCTTGCTCGTACCTGTGCAAGCTACTGTTTCATCATGGTTAAGGAATGTTCTTCCCATAAATCATGCTTGTGTTTTTAGAAGCACAAGCCTGAGGGAGGAAATCTTGACTCAGACTAGGCGTTGGATCATCTAGTTATGGTGTATTCCTATGTTTGATACCACAAATCTTAGTTAGTTAGTTTTATTGACGGTTTAGGCTACATTGTGCCCTTCTGAAATGTTGTTTAGCAGCCTAGTCAAGTGAGAACAGTCTTTTTAAACAAACAAATTTTTTTTCAGCTGAAAGTTCAATACCCCACCTCACTTCTAGACGTTAAGCCAACAGCATTTCCTTATTCTCACGAAGAACTGGTCCAGTGCTTTTTCCTCTTGGAGTTTTTATCCCCATAACGTTATCTAGGCAGTCGTGCCTGTCCCTTTTAAGCACTTGTGACCTCTTTGAACCTGCCATTTCTTTAATAACTCCTGCTGACTTGGCTAACTTGTCTCCAGACCTCAGGCTGGAGAGCCAATGGTAGCTGTCAGGTGCCAGGGTTTGCAAGACCAAATGCGGGGGGTCTAAATTTGATTTCTTTGTGCCTCTGAGAGCAGAAAGCCCTGCTCGGAACTCAGGGGAAATGCAGCTTTTCATACCTGCTGGGCAATGTGTAATTCAACTACACGAGTAGGATGAAATGTCATCTCATTGGTAAACCAGCATCATTGCATTAAAATCTCAGCTGCTTGTGCTTTTTAAAAGCACTGACTGTGCCTCTTTCATTATTGCCTGTGCCAGAAAAGGATTGCTCACAGTCAATAGTTTTATCTGTAATTCTTTCCCGCATGTGTTTAAAGAGAAACATCAGTGACGAAAGTCTTCTGGCTTGTTTGGACAGTGGACAATTTCATCATTTTTGACCTCGGCTTCGCTTTTTCTGTTTACCTAGAGCTCTGTCGGGCCAGCTCAGAACTGGTGCCTGGCTCTCCTCACCTGGAGATCTTATTGTGGCCTTCTAGTACTTCAAGGGGCCTGTCAGAAAGATGGGGACAGACTTTTGAGCAGAGCCTGTTGTGACAGGACAAGGGGTGATGGTTTTAAACTAAATGTTGTGAGAATTAGACTAGAGAGAAGGAAGACATTTTTTACACTGAGGGTGGTGAGACCCTCGCCCAGGTTGCCCAGACAGTGGTCGATGCCCCATCCCTGGAAACATTCCAGGTGAGCTTGGCCAGGGCTCTGAGCAACCTGCTCTAGTTACAGATGTCCCTGCTCAGTGCAGGGGGGTTGGACTAGATGACCTTTAAAGGTCCCTTCTAACCCAAAACATATTTGAAGCCTGGAGACCATAGCTGAGCTGCCAAGGATGGTTCAGTTATATTGGCCATGGGGAGGGAATGGCTGGGACAGATCTTGCAGCATCTTAAAGGTCTGAGGCCTGAGAGATGAAAGGGAAGAGTGGTGTTACCCTGGTCTGTGCTTGGAGGAGCAGTCAGCCTTTGTGACTGTGCTTGGCTCTTAAGCAGCCTCTTTATCTGCTGCTGCCTGGGGCAAGAAGACAGAAAATATTGAAGATTATCTATATCGAAAAGGCCCTGGCTCTGTTTTAGACACGGGACTATAGTCAAAGATGTTGCAATGCTTAAGGTATAGATGTTTTATGTTTTGCACCTCAAAAAAACCCCCAAGTAGATTGTTTTTTGTTACCTGTGCTTCACTGCTTACCTTGGATCTTTACATAGAATGCTCCTGGCTTGGATCAGCACTAGTGTGGCCAGCAGGACTACGGCGGGGGTTGTCCCACTGTACTCGGCACTGGGGAGGCCACACCTCAACTATTGGGTTCAGTTTTGGACCCCTCTCTCCAAGAAGGACCTTGAGGGGCTGGAGCGTGTCCAGAGAAGGGCAACAAAGCTGGGGAAGGGTCTAGAGCACAAGTGTGGTGAGGAGCAGCTGAGGGACTGGAGTTACTGAGCCTGGGGAAAAGGAGGCTCAGGGGAGACCTTCTTGCTCTCAACAGCTCCCTGACAGGAGGTTGGAGGCAGGTGAGTTTTGGTCTCTTCTCCCAGGGAACAAGCGACAGGACAAGAGGAAACAGCATCAAGTTGTGCCAGGGGAGGTTTAGGTTGGACCTGAGGAACAATTTCTTCTGCGCAAGGGTTCCCCAGGCCTGTCCCCAGCTGCCCAGGGCAGCAGTGGAGTCCCCATGATCCCTGGAGGTATCTAAAAGTCGTGTAGATGTGGTGCTGAGGGTCTTGTTTTAGTGGTGCCCTGGCAGTGCTGGGTTAATGGTTGGACTCAATAATCTTAAAAGTCTCTTCCAACCAAAATGATTACATGATTCTAAATACAACTTGCAGTTACTTCCTTTCTAGGTGTGAGGATGTTGGCAGAAGTGAGGTACTTGGTCAAGGTTTGGGAAGAGTAAAGGGACTGAATATCACTTAACACCATCCGGTCCTTCACTCAGGAGCCCGTGGATGAGATTCTGATACTGTATCCAAACACAGCCTGGGATGGAGAAGAGGGGAGGGAATCAGCCATCCTGGCCAGTCCCAATGGACTGTGTGGAGTGATGGCACGTGGCCCCCTAGCAACACGCAAAACCTTCCTGCGCCAAACCCTCCGAGCTTCCCCTGCTCCTCACGTTGTTCTGCTGATTCACTTGTGCTGGCTGGTGAGTGAGGAGCCTTTGTGCTTGGCTCTCTGACAGGCTTCCTTGCTCAGCACACTAACTCTGCTGCCTTACTGGAGGCCAGGCTCTGCCTTTTCTCTCCTGCCCTCTTCTAAGCTGGCTTATTGGGTTACTTTCCTTGCAGTAAACCCCAGCTGAGGCCCAAATGCAATTAAGCCCAGATTTGAGCAAGAAATCTCATAGTATTGTTTTGCAGAACATCTGCAGGAATGATACGTCTTCATTGCAGTGCTTTCAAGAAGATTTCAGGGTACTTAAAACAATAAATGACACAAGCAAATTTCGAGATGCATTTCTATGCTGTAGCTTGAAGGGGTACCAATTCCAAATAGCAAGAACCCCACAGAAGAGGTCTCACAGTGCATCTTTTGTCAACGTGGTAAAGGATCTGGCTTTCAAAATGCTTAGCAAGAATCACAGAATGGTTTGGGTGGGAAGGGACCTTGAAAGGTCGTCTAGTCCAACCCCCCTGCACTGAGCAGGGACATCTGCAACTAGAGCAGGTTGCTCAGAGGCCCAGCCAACCTCACCTGCAATGTTTCCAGGGTCGGGGCTTCTACCACCTCTCTGGGAAACCTGGCCCAGGATCTCATCACCCTCAGTGTAAATAATTTTTTTCCTTACATCTAGTCCAAATCTGCCCTCAAGAAATTAATCCTTAAGTGCGCCAGAGCTCTGGTTAGTGGTGGAGAGGCTCCAGGTCAGCAGGTGGTATGCTTCTGGGTGGGATGGGGTGGTGAGATGAAGGGCCACCATAGAGCCAGCAAACCCTCAGCGTTGTCAGGGTAGTGACACAGGCATCCATGGCAGGCACTGACATCCATTAGGATGTGCACATCCTTGGGATGTGTTCTGCTCTTCATACTCTTACTCCTTTCTACCTTTTTCTTTCACAGGGAAGGTGCATCAGTGTTAGTCCATGGGACTGAAGGAACTGATTCGACACTCCAGGTGACTTCTCTGGCACAGATTATCTTGGATCCAAGATGCAGGACCATACGTGGCTTTGAATCTCTTGTTGTGAGGGAGTGGCTGCAGGTAAGAAATGCCTATGGACAAAACTATGATCTTTTCCAGTGATGGTGGTATTGAGAAGCAGCAAACAGGCTGGGCAATGTTGTGAATGGCCTTTGTCCCTAGAGTAGCACCATTAACTGAGTTATTTGTCCAGGAACTACTGAAGAGAGTCCAGTGGAGGCTAGAAAGATGCTGAGGGGCCTGGAGCATCTCTGTGCCCAGGAAAGGCTGAGAGACCTGGGGCTGTTCAGCTGGAGAAGAGAATACAGAGGGGATCTGGTCAATGCTGAACAAGAGCTAAAGGGTTGGGTGCCAGAGGAATGAGGTCAGATGATCTGCAGAGGTCCCTTCCAACCCCCAGCGTTCTGTACCACTAGCACTCCATGGGGCCGATGCCTCTCATGGTATTTTTTATTTTGGGGGAACTGCCTGTTTTGTGTGGTCAGAGTGAGCGGCTCTTTCTGGAACACTGTTCAAATTAAACTACAAAACCTTAGGTCTACTCTTTGTACTAGTGCACCTGATATCCTCAGCCTAGTCTTTTGGTACACCTACACCAGTTTGTTGTTGGTAAAGTTATCTGATCAAATAGCCTGAAAAAGGTGGCAGAGATGGTCAGGCTTGCTGGCAGTTTGTTACTGGATGCTTGATGAAATTACATTTGTAGAAAAGAATCACAGAATGATGCGAGTTGGAAGGGACCTCTGGAGACCATCTCATCCACCCTCCCTGCCAGAGCAGATTCACCCAGAGAAGGGGGCCCAGAATCACACTATCCAGGCGGGTTTGGAATCTCTCCAGAGAAGGAGATTCCACAGCCTCTCTGGGCAGCCTGGGCCAGGCTCTGCCACTCTCACTGCAGAGAAGTTTCTCCTCATGCTTAGATGGAACTTCCTATATTTAAGTTTATGCCCATTACCTCTTGTCCTGTTACTGATCACCACTGAAAAAAGACTGTCCCCAGGAGCCGTAATAGCCCCGGAGCAGTAACAGCGTAGTTACATGGATAGAATTAGCACTGAAATATTTCTGCTACTTGTCCTTACATTGTGATACTTTGTGTGTGATGCTCTCTCCGATTCTTATGTACAGGCTGGTCACCCTTTTCAGCAGCGCTGCGCCCAGTCAGCCTATTCAAACAGCAAGCAGAAATGGGAGGCCCCGGTGTTCCTCCTCTTTTTGGACTGTGTGTGGCAAATCCTTCGTCAGTTCCCTTGCTCTTTTGAGTTCAACGAACAGTTCCTCATTATGCTCTTTGAACATGCTTACGCTTCGCAATTTGGGACCTTCCTGGGAAACAATGAAAATGAAAGGTTGGTGAGGACACTGGCTTTGAACCCTTGAAATATCGGGCTGTGTCTGACAAAAATGAAAGTCTCTTGGTTTGCCAAAGGGTGAGGGCAGTCGCCGGTAGCACAGGTGAGCTTCGCTTGTTGCAGTTACATCATCTGATGCTACGTTAGGGAGCTTGTCCCTCTTACAGGCGGGACACTGTCACTAAAAGAATTTGCAGCATTACCAGGAAGTTGACTTAGTCCTCTCCAAGTCCGAGCGAATACCTTAGACTATCCTTTCTGTTTCTCTGCGTGGCCTTGAAAAATCTCCCCCCATCGCCAGGTTATAAGGTTTCTCATGCAGAAACCCTCTCTGTAAAAGAATGAACAGTTAAGAGTTCAGCAATGATGTGAGTCACAGCTGTGGGAAGCGCACTTGTCCATGCAGGCCTGGAGGAGAAGGTAAAGGCACTCAGAGGCCAAAGCTGGAAAGTCTGGTTCTTGCCTTAACTGTCAGGGAGGAACATCTCTCTGTGACCTCCCAAAAAGGAAGGCTTTGGGTTTTGCTGTTAGCTCGTGAAAGTGCAAACTGTGGAAGATGTTCTGTCAGAAGAATCTGCCTCACAGTTACACCTTAGCAAAAGCTTTACTTGTTTGGCTCTTGAGTGTTGTGGTTTGAGGTCCTTTTGGCCATGTAATAACACAACTTCAACAGAAGGACCAAAAATCCCTCCAGCTGTAACCTGTGACTTGGAAAAATGGGAATTGACAGTTTGCACTGGCTGAGGTTCTGAGCAAATGCCCTGAGCTCTCAGATTAATGCTCATGCAGCTCAGAAAGGAAGCAGCCAGGACCGCATTCTGCTGGGGTCTGCCTTGTCAGGTAACGATAGGCCTGTGCTGAGCTTGCTTACAAGCTTGTGGCCTTTAAGGTTCTTGAGCAGACCAGCACATAGCTTCTGAATCCTGGGTTAGATGCTAGTGGGGCAGCTCTAGGCATGCCCTGAGTAGGGCTGCTGGGAGCAGTAAGCAGGGTGGAGCTCTGGAGGACCAGAGCCTCCCATGGCAGGTGGCAGCTGCTAGAGAGGTTTGGATTCCTGTTTGGAGCTTGGCAGTTCTGTTCCCAGGACTCCTGACTCTGGTAAGACCATGTCTGATGGTCTCCTGCTTAACTGAAGACCACTGAATGAGGAGAGGGGAAAAACTAGAACTGATATTGCAGATAAGGACGGCGATTTAAAGCTTCCTGTAAACCACTCTGCTCTTACAGTAACCTTTGCTTAGAAGAGACTCTTCTGTCTTCTGCAGGGCTGCTAAACTGATCATCTGCAAAACCAAGTTAGACTCAAAAGCAATCAGATTAAATTAGGAAGAGTATCAAATGTTACATGTAATAATCTGCCTGTCCCATCTCAACATGTCAGCCTGTGAGCACAGAAAATGTTTGAAGTTTAATGTTAATCTTATGCTGTCTGAAGCAGTCACAGGGACGGTGAATCCCCTGCCTGCTGGCAGTTTAATTTGCTTGTGTGTGCAGGAGGAGGTTTGCCACAATCTATGGAATAGAGACCCCTCTGTAACTCCTGGATGAGGATTTGACCCAGGAGAACAGCAGATTTCTTTATGTTCAGATGCTTCCTGCCACCAGAGGGACCTAACCAGACGTGCCCATTGCACAATTCTAGCAATAGCACTGCTTTAAAGTGCTCTGAGAACTGCGTTACAGTCCTTTCTTGGTGCAGACCTACCACACCTCCCAGCTCTATCCTAATGCAGGAGTCCAGTCCCCTTCTATGCCCACATGTTAAAGCATTCTGGGGAGGTGACTGATTCTTCAGCAGGAGAGAAGGCAGCTACCTTCCACCTGACTTACAAATGCTATTTCCCCATTTTCGCTTTGAAACAAACTAATTGGTCAGGTTGAGAAAGTTGCTTGAAGTTTACACCCTGTGCGATATTGGTGAGAGGTACTGAAGGGATTAGCCCGAGCTGTCTGAGTTTGTAGTGCATGGGAAAGCTTGTGGCCTTTTAGTCTGCGGGGTTCTGACAGAACAAAATGAGTCTTTACGGTATCAAAGTGAAAACTGACTTGTTCTTGTGGGGTTTTTTAGGTCTAAGCTGAAGTTGCCGCAAAAGACTATGTCGCTGTGGTCCTGGGTGAACAGGTCTGAAGAGCTGAGCAAATTCCAGAATCCTCTTTTTGAGGCCAACAGCCTCGTCATCTGGCCCTCTGTTGCCCCCCAGAGCCTGCAGCTCTGGGAAGGTAAGCCATGCTGCCTCTTTTTCTTACAGACAAGATATATTTTGTGGCTACTTGTAAAGCTTCTTAAGTATTCGCTCTGTCTGTCTCTGCTCCGTGCTTAGTCTGGCTCAACTGATGGTAATCTTGCTCAAAATATTTTTGGCATGTACCATCCCCAGAGGCTTAATACTTTCTCCTTCTGAGGTTTGGAGACACTGTGCTTTGCCAGGGAGCCTTCCTAGTACCGTTTAACTTCTTTGCTCAATATTTCTGCAGTGATACAGCCTAATCTGTGCAAGTCCTGCAGGCTTCAATTTTTTGTTCTGTATCAGCCAAGACTTCTCTTTCTCCACTACTGTGTTGGCCAGGATAATCTGTGTGCAATAGATCTAGAATCATAGAATTGTTAGGTTGGAAAAGACCTTTAAGATCAAGTCCAACCATTAACTCAGCGCTGCGAGGGCATCACTAAACCATATTCCTCAGCACCACATCTCCACAGCTTTTAAACCCCTCCAGGGATGGGGACTCCACCACTGCCCTGGGCAGCTGGGGACAGGCCTTGGCAACCCTTGCAGGGAAGAAATTTGTCCTAACTTCCAACCTAAACCTCCCCTGGCGCAACTTGACGCTGCTTCCTCTTGTCCTATTGCTTGTTCCTCGGGAGAACAGACCAAAACTCACCTGGCTCCGACCTCCTGTCAGGGAGTTGTCACAAGCGAGGTGGTCTTCCCTGAACCTCCTTTTCTCCAGTCTCAACACCTCCAGGTCTCTCAGCCACTCCTTACCACACTTGTTCTCCAGACCCTTCCCCAACTTCGCTACCCTTCTCTGGACACGCTCCAGCCCCTCAAGGTCCTTCTTGGAGTCAGGGACCCAAAATTGAACCCAGGATTTGAGGTGTGACCTCCCCAGTGCTGAGTACAGGGGAGCAGCAGATTCCCTGCTGTAAATACTTTCTCCATCCCATGTACGCCGAAGAGTTAGTGAAGCACGCAGGCAGGGTGGGGATTCAATGTGGATTGGTCTGATCAGCTTATGAGAAAAAAGGAACAAAACCCTCCATTTTTTTATTAACTTTTATTGGTAGATGGTGAACTTGGAGAGAAGGGTCAGTATTTCTAAACGCACTTTTGTGAGGAGAGTAAGGAAAAAATGCCTTAAATGTGTGCATGTGGCTGGAGAGCTGATGGGCTGTGAGTAACGTTTCCTCTTTGTACAAAGGAACCTTTCTGACCTGTGCTGTCTCTGGGTTTTCAGGTGTCTTTCTGCGGTGGAACAGGCCTTCCAAGTTCCTAGACGAAGCCCATGAAGAAATGATCAACATTATAAAATACAACAAGGAACTTCAGACAAAGGTTAACGCATTGAGGAGGCAGCTGGCAGAGATGGAGACAGACGAGAGGATGCAGGAGAACCTGTGAGCTGACAGGGCTGTGCCTCAGGTCTTTCCTTTCCAGTCCCCTTTACGTTAAAGACCAAACGTGGAAAGTGCATGTGTTGCAGAGCCCTCTGGCTACGGTTGACCCTCAGTCCTCCCACTGCTAAAACATTCACTTCACTCCATGTACCTCTCTGCTTTTTGGGGAGGGATTTCCGTTTTGTTTACAGAAGACATACGCAGCTGGGCATAGCGTCCTGTCTTGGCAGCTTTTCTGTCTCGAAACAGCATCAGCAGAAGCTGGAACTCTTCCCTTCACCCAACTGTCTGGATGACCAAGATGGGCCAAGAGACAGGACGTTTCGAATTGATTTTGGACTCTTTCTGGTTTTGTTGAGCTCTCTTAAACACTTGGGCAGAATTAAAATCCGAAGTTACGTACGGATAGGTATAGGCATTTTGTCTGAAAGCACCTTTTCTCTCCAAGATTAAGTCAGAGAGTTTAGTTCTAGAAAAACCAGAAAATGGCGTAACGTAACTAGAGGTTCTACTGGTCTGTATGATACTCTCTGTAGCCTTCACATCTAATGCTTCTTTTTTTGTGTTAAGCATTGGCTTGGGAGCAGTAAGTTGACTAATAACAAACCAGAGCAAGAAATTTCAGTGCAATACAGAACTGAAGTAGGGACTCTGCTGCTAATGTTGAAGCCATGACCTTCAGCTGAAATTGTCCCATATGGACAAACACCTCCTAAAGAATAGCAAACTACTTTTTTTCTTTTTTATTCTACCTGGAAAACAAAAAGGTTTAGTACTTGGCAGAGTTGTTCACTTGCTAAACAGTGGCTCGGAGATGGCCTTTTGATGAGAGTCAAGCTTCCCTCTCGAAAGTTGGAGGAGCACTGGCTGGTTTTTTGTACTTGGTCAGGTTCACAACACGGCTGGGGTGCAAGAGCAGCACTTCACCTCCACCTCACCAAAACTCTTGCTCCATCTGCTGTGGTTTTTGTGGTGGTTTTTTTTCCCCTCTCGTGCTCTTACTCTGTTTTGTGAACCATCAAAAGCCGAAGTTGGGAGTTAAGGTGTTCTAACACACCAGGCAGCTGCTGCAGGTTAAGAAACCGTTACACTACAAAAAATGTTAATAATTTAGATCATTTGTAGCTGCTAAAACTGCTTAAAGACTTTAGGGATAAGCTTTTTTTTTCCAAGTAACTTTGTATTTTGTAGCTGGTCTTTGTTTCGGTGACTGCAGTCTGCTTTTATAAAATCACTGTTTTCCCTAGAGAATTTTTTTTTCCTCTTTTGAAAAGATAAGAGCCATCTAAAATATCAACTCACCCAGGCTTTTGTTCAGCTTAATTCCACTGGTAGCTGTACATGACTGAGAAAACTTGAATTAACACCAGCACATGTGGCTGAGATTATCTGAAAAGGTGCTTGCTGTGTCCGCCTGTTTCTTCTGAAAGGAGTGGAGCTGCGCTGAATCAGTGTGGAGCTCTCTGGAAACTCTTGAGCTTCCTTGATTCTTTATGCTGCTTTGGAATGAAGCTGCCTTTAGTTAAAAGCTGCTTCACATAGAGATAGATACACTTGTGTGACAATGGAGGATCTTTAGTTGAAGCATCTGTAGAGTAATCTGTGAAAATTATGTAACCGCTAAATATATTCTAAAGAAGAAGTTTTATAACCGAGGAAGTGATACAACATTGTGATAGTGATTAAGTGCTACCTTAATGCCTTTTTCTTCACTCATTTCCTTAATTTCATTTTGAGTAACCTAAACTTAGTCCTAAAGTCAGGCGTAAAAAATGAAAAGCTCCCTTTTAAACCTTTGTTCACTGAAGGCAGAAGAATAATTCCCTCCTACTTGAAATAACAATTTCTTTTGAGGCTTGGAGAGCGACATTCTCATTCACTAAATCACGTCTGACACAGGGCAGTGCCTCCCTCCCACCTCCAAATGCTGGCTTCTGGACCTACCTTCTGGGCATTTTGCAAGTATAAGCCCTTAAAATTATTGCCCACTCTTTAAAATGAAGTCCCTGGGCTCTGCACCTGCCTGGCTGCTGTATCCTGGTCCAATTCAGGCTTTCTATGGTGCCTGAACATCTGAAATACATCCTCTCTTGCCAGATGGGAAGGATTCAGAAGGCGCTGTTTTCCCTATAATAGACTATACATAAAACACACTTAAAGGTTATGTAATTTCCTAACGTAGTAATTATATATTGAGCTAAATAATAGAGAAGCAAAGAGGCTTTTGGGGAGGAGGATCTAATTGCCTGGCTGCTCTAGTGTCTCTCATGCAAACTGCAGGCATCTGAGGAAATTAGATAACCAGCTGTGACACCTAACAAAAGGCAGAAAGTGCTCTCTGAGCTGGCATTTCATCCTCGGCTTGTGTTTCGGGGCCTGAATCCACACCCAAGTGCTGTGTGCTTGCCTTGGCTGGGTGGTGCTGTGGGTCACAGCCTCCGTGTGAAAACGTTAAGTGTCATTCTGAAACAGCTTCAGCAGGTTCTTCCCTGGTTCTCTAGCCATGCATCACCTTGTAGTTGCTGCAGACAGCAGGAGCTGGAGGAGTAAGTTTAACCTGCAAATAATCACCTCTCTGAGACGTTGCTGGGAGCAGTCCTGCAAGGTATTGCATGATGTATGGACCCTTGGGAGAAGACCATTCGCAGACCTCTTGTGTCAGGTGACTTGCATATTCTCTTCTAACGTTTTCGTTCCCTGGCTCCAGTCTGGTGATTATTGGTGTAATACACACCGGGACACTCCAGATCTTTGCTTACCTGTGTATTTATTCACATATTTAATACTGATCATTGACTGGCTTCCTCTCAGAGGGGAATACTTGCTGCACTCTGCCCCATGGTGTCACCGACACCCTGTTTGCAGGTTACCTGCATCTTCCTGAGCTCTAAGTGCTGCGGTGGTGCCTGGCTTGGCTTTTCAGTCTGACACTGCCTTATGCTCTCGCTGACATCCCTGCTTCTGCTGCTTTGCACATAGATACTTGTGTAACACCCCGAGGGCCCCTTCCCCCAAGCTCTGGGGTCGATCAACGCAGACACTCTGCCATTTACCAAAAAAAAAAAAAAACCTCCACAAAGGGAAAAGGAACTATCTTGCACAGTTTTCATAAGGGAATATGTACCTTCAATATTTTGATTGTATCGATCTAACTCTTGAATGTGGCGACCGGTTGAAGTGCACTATCGTCCATATTGCGTATGACAGAACTCAAATTGCACTGTACAGCGCGTCGGCGTCTAACGTTTGCTTTGCTGAAGCCTTGTAAAGTGCCGTCGTGGGCAAGCTCCTTCTGCTAGGGGAAAATGCCAACGCGAGCACTCCCCACCTCCCCTTTTGTTGTTTTTTTTTGTAACTGCGTGACACTGAATAATAGCACCGTGTGATGTGTGCTCTGTATCTGTTAACTCGTACGAAGCTAAGCGAGCAGCGCGCTTCTGGCCAAACATCTGGAACTGCCGTTTGGATTTGGCTGCTGCATCACTCTTGATTTATTTGATTATTTTTTTTCGCCTTCGAAAAATGAAACAAGTAGCAGGGTTGGGGGTTGTGTGCAGTTGTTAGGTGTATGCTGTATGTGTACAGAATCCCGGCTGCTGCGGTGTTCGATATATTGCGCAAAAAAAAAAAAGAAAAGAAAAAAAATCTGAGAAAAGCTATCGTGGCTCTAATTGCTTAAGCATTTGGGGGGACAAAACAGATACAAAGTGGCTGTAAACTTCGCTGTAGATATGTTGAGAACACAGTAGAAACGTCTGTTCAAATTAAAACCTTGAAGGTTCTAAAAAGTTCTTTAATTACAGTGCTGAATCTTCTTTCTTAGTCCTGCCTTCACTTCCCAGGGGAGGGATTTGTGTGAGTGACTTCATTGTAAGCTCTGGCCTGAAGCTCTGGGGGTTTTTCAGCTCACATATGTTTTCTTTTACAGCTGAACATGTGCTGTGGTGGTGGAAGAGGGGCTTCACAGAATCATAGAATGGTTTTTTGTAGGAAGGGACCTTTCAAGCTCATCTAGTCCAACTGCCCCTGCACTGAGCAGGGACATCTGCACCTAGAGCAGGTTGCTCAGAGCCCCGGCTCAGAGCTCCGGCTCACCTAGAATGTTGCTGGGGATGGGGCATTGACCACCTCTCTGGGTAACCTGGAACAGAGGCACCCTTAGCATCCACAATCTCTTCTTTCTAGTCTAAATCTCCCTCTTTTAGTTTCAAACCATCCTCCCTTGTCCTGTCCCAACAGGCCCTGCTCAAAAGTCTGGCCCCATCTTTCTGACAGGCCCCGTGAAGCCCTGAAGTTTGTGGTGTAGGGCTGCAAGGGAAGGAGGAGGTTGAGGCCCTGAGTCTGCATGGCTGGAAGAGCTCTGCTCCAGTGGTTCTGGCTCTTTGATGCCAGCTCTGTGCAGGACGGATGATTCAATAAGCTAAGATATCTATGCTGATATTTAACTCTAAAGGACCACAGGCAGGTGTCTTCAAAGGCAGAGTGGTTCGGACTGAAGGAAAACCTTGCAAGAAGTCCGTCAGTAGACCTAGGTCATGGTTACCTGTTGATGGTGAGTACTTGGGTGGGCTTACAGAGGAAGGAGCAAAAGAAAAAAAAAAAGGGAGGAACAGCTCTTGGAAAGCCAAGGCTGTGAACCATGGATCTCTACTGGATGGTGGGTCAGTAGGCTGTGAACCACCAGCATCATTTGTGGTCTCTGCAGCTCCTGTGGAAGGTGAGGAATTTTTGTGGCTTTTTGCACTGCAGCAGATAGAGACTTGAAGGGTACATGTGGTGCCCTGAAGCTTCTGCAGTCCTGCGGGATAACGCAGTGAGGGGTGCTGAAGTTTTTGATTTGAAAAGACGGATCTTCAGTCCCTGTTTGTGCAAAAATGTTTGCAGAAGTCTCAGCTGAAATGCTGGTCTATTTTAAAATATTTTTAGCTGTAATGAGGCAACCTTATTCGGGTTAAACTTGCTTTTTGGAGGAGAGGCAAGGAAATAACAATCCGATCAAGTGTTCAGATTTATTTAACTTGCCTTCTTATATTTTCATTTCACCAGGAGTAAGAAGGTGTCATTAGTCCAACGATTTAAAACGAAATACGTAAAGTCTCTGGAATATTTAAGAATACGTAAAGCCACGTGTGGATTCAAACTACGCTTGAGATGCCACTCATGAAAACAGAGTCACAGCATGGTAGGGGTTGGGAGGGACCTCTGGAGATCAACCTATCCAACCACCCTTCTCCAGCAGGATCACCCAGAGCAAGGTGCCCAGGATTGTGTCCAGGCAGAGTTTGAATTTCTCTGGAGAAGGAGACTCGACAAACCTCTCTGGGCAGCCTGGGCCAGCCTCGGACACCTTCCTACCTTTAAAATGTGATGTCTTTAATGAGCTTGTACTGTGCAAATAGGCTGTTCAGGGCAGCTGTGATGGGTTTCTTTAACCCCCTATTACCTATGTGTAAAACATCATATTTTGATTCAATGCATAGAAACACCTGATGGGAAGGAGGAGAGATGACAGAGGCAGACTCTGCTTGGTGCCTGGTCTCACTTGAACTCCAGCCTCACTTTTGAAGCCTCCCTTTTCCTAGAATCATGGAATGGTTTGGGTTGGAAAGATCATTGATGTGGCCTCCTCTGGCCCTGCTCCAACAGGTCTGTGTCTCTCCTGTGCTGAGGACTCCAGAGTTGGACAGACACTTCCCCACAGTAAGTCAAACAGTCCATTTAATGGTCATTTTGTTCTTACAGCATCCCTTATTTGCAGAGCTCCAGCCCTTCCGCACACGGCACAGCATTTACAGGAGGACCTCACCGCCACAGCCATGACCCTTGATGTTAAGACTGGCTAAGAGGTAAATGGCAGCACGAAGAGGAAACAGCTTCAACTCCTGTTGTGTGACCAAGCACAGGGGCACATTGTCCCTAGACAGCAGCAGGAGCAAACACCGAGAATATGCAGCCAACCTGGTGAATTCCCATAGGAATTCAACAGCAAATTTGAGCTTCTTTTCCCCCTGATTATTTTATCCCAAGCAAAAGGTTTGCTCACTAGATTAGCAAACAAAAATTCTCCAAACCTCCCAATACTTACACTAGAAGCAGTTTTTCTTCTCTCTCCTGTAGTGGCTGGGCTGTCTGCCAGTACTTTGAGATACCAAAGGAGCAGATTTTGAGCTTTGAGAGTAACCCCTTCATTAGAGTGACCTGTCGCATCAGATAAAGTGATCTACAGTCACCAGCAATGTTCTTGCAAGAGGACATCAAAGGATCATCATCTCCAGCTCTGAAAGACAAATGCCACAGGCTCATCTTGACATTTACACAGTGGGAGAAACTGCCAGGAACCCACCGCGGGCCAGCGTCCTTGAGTTACATTTAATGCACCACAGTGCTTCCTCCTCATTGTTTTCTCTCACTGCTTGGGGGAAAAACTGGCAGCATGGAAGAGAGCCCTGCAATGGCACGGAACAAAAACACTCGGCCTTTCAAAAGAGAAATGCCAACAGCCTCGATCTGCTGGGTTTCAGCTTCCTCAAGGTCTGTCTGTGCCACAGCATGTATGATACTGGAATTTGGGTGCTGCAGTCACAACCCAGCCAGAGGAACTCAGTATATAATGAGGTGAGTTCATGGACATCTCATCCGAAGGGGTTAACTGGTTTCTCTGCCAGGCTGCTGCTTCTCAAGATGCTTGTAGGAACATAATCACCTTCCTACTCCCCTACCCTGTGAAGCCTGGTCAAAGTCAGTGAATAGGTTAGAAAGGGGTGAGATCACCTCTCTGCTGGGAGGCTGGGCTGAGAGAGTTGGGCATGTTCAGCTTGGAGAAGAGAAGGCTCCAGGGAGACCTTAATGCAGATTTTCAGAAAGATGGGGACAGACTTTTGAGCAGGGCCTGTTGTGACAGGACAAGGGGTGGTGGTTTGAAACTAAAGAGGGGATATTTAGACTAGAGAGAAGGAAGAAATTTTTTACTCTGAAGGTGCTGAGAGCCTGGTCCAGGTTTCCCAGAGAGGTGATCAATGCCCCATCCCTGGAAAATGTCCAGGCGAGGTTGGATAGGGCTCTAAACAACCTACTCTAGATGCAGATGTCCCTGCTCAGTGCAGGGGGGTTGGACTAGATGACCATGAAAGGTCTCTTCCCACCCAAACCATTCTGAGATGCTGTGAAAACACGTGTTATATCAGTCTTACAGACTCTAGCTGTAGTTATTAAAATCAGGTTTGTTACAGCATGTACTGTCAGGGTGTAACCATTTACAGGAACTGTGGCTGTATAGAGAGGATCCATTTGGTTCAGAGCCACACAAGTGCCAACAGCAACATCCCCTGTGAGCTACAGGGTGAAGAACACAGAACCTGTTGTGTATTGGTTCGAGGGGCTGATTGCTGCACCCCAGCTCTGGGTAGTTTTGAGTGCTTAGTCTGAGTAGCTACATGCTGATTCTATACTTGCCGAAGAGTGTAGCAAAAGCTACTGGACTGGATAATTTATGTTGATTTAAAAGGAGGCAGAATTACATTCCCTTGTCTTTGGGTTGTTGGGAAGTTGCTGTCACAGGTTTTACGCTGCACTGGCTGCACGAGGCACGTCCCAATGGGCAGCAGTACCATACAGGGTAATGGTTTCAGGGTTGAAGGGTGTAGCCTGTTCTCAGTGTGCAGAGCGAAAAAAGGTCGTCGGCCTTTAGGCAAGCGGATGAAAATAATAATATTTAAAAAATACAAATAAATATATAACCAATATCAACCCAACATCCCAAACACTTGCCCCTCCACACATCTCCCCTCCCACCCACCATGGCAATCACATCACCACTGATGCTGTGGAGCCGACACTGGGGAGGTTCCAGACTTTAAGCTGCAGATGGGAAATGGATTCAGGAACACACGGATCAGGATGAAAGGCAGAATGGACAGAGTCCTCCTCAGATGGTGGCCATTGAAGAAGAAGCTTGACCCTTGTGATCCCTCAGCTTTGTACTGGATATACCGTACATGGGATGAAATCCCTCGTTGGTCAGTTTGGGGTCACCTGTCCTGGCTGCTCCTCCCTGCAGGTTTGGCCTCTTATTCATTGCACCCCCAACATGGGGCACAAGATAGAGCAGTGACCTTGGTCTGCACAGGAGCAAGTATCAGCCAGAGCCTTTCTGCACACACCAACCCTTGGTGGTGACTCTAACCATGGAGCGTTATCACTGCTGGAAGCAGAGACTGTCTGCGAAAATCTGCCGCTAACTTCAGACAGTGCAGGGACTGAGAAGAGACTGAGCTGGGAAGTTAAATCACTGAACAGAACTAGCTGTGTTCTAGCTCAAACCAGGACAGCAACAAAGCCCAGATGGAGCTAAAAAGGGGAGAAGAGAAGGAATACCTCAATCCTTGCCCATTGCTAATGTTACAGAAAGCCATGTGCTTAGGATCTGCATGCCTGTCAACAGGACTAAAAATAATTGGTCTAATAGAAACACAGCACTCATACTCACCGAGTATGGAACTGTGAAGAGCAGCAAACAAAGCACACACAGATGCTAAGGGGACTGGATTATGCTGAGGAAAGGCTGAGAGCCCTGGGGCTGTTCAGCTGGAGAAGAACAGCTTGAGAGGGGATCTGATCAACGCTGATAAACAGATAAAGGGGCCCTGGGGGCAAGAAGATGAGGCCAGATTCCTTTCAGTGGTGCCCATTGACAGGACAAGGGACAATGGGCACAAACTGGAACCCAGGTTCCATCTGAACCGGAGTAAAAAAATTCTTTGCTGTGAGGGTGTCAGAGCCTGGCCCAGGCTGCCCAGGGAGGCTGTGGGGTCTCCTTCTCTGGAGAGATTCCAAGCCTGCCTGGACATAATCCTGGGTGCCTGGCTCTAGGTGACCCTGCTGGAGCAGGAGGATTGGATGAGATGATCTCCAGAGGTCCATTCCAACCCCTACCATGCTGTGATTCTGTAAACCAAAGGGACAGCATTTCCCTCTGGCAAGAGCTCTGCTGTAGCTCCAGGAGGTGTCCTGAAAGGCTGGGCAGAGCTCCTTTTGCTCAGCTATCCGAGCACAGTGTGTTGAGAGGAAAACGTGCAAATTCAGCAAGTGAGCAGAAGCAGAGAGATAATGAAAACCCTGTGAGTAAGAGGAGGTGGAAGGGAGATTAAGCCTGAGGCTCTAGGCAAGTCTGTTGCAGAAGCCTTTGAAGAGCACTTCTGGATGCTACATGGAAAAGGGGAGAAGGCGGCAGTGGTGTAGAGTGGGGAGAGTGACAAGAGCTCTCTTGGAACCATCAGCTCCGCGGCTCCATGCTGCTTATGAGAGGATGGGCAGTTCTCTTCTGCTGCTGGAGACTACCAACAGCAGAAGTCATTCCCAGCAGTTCCGGTCCCTGCTCTCTAACCCTTTTGACAGTGCTATGCACAAGTCCCAGCTCAGAGAAGTTCCCCACCACGTGCAAAAGATGCTCTGAAGTTTCCTAGTTTGCTGTTTTTCAATAACCTGCCCCTCCTAGAAGGGAATGGTCTGCACAATGCCATTGCTTGGGCTTGTGCTGTACCCAAGTGACACCATGTTAAAACTGTTGCTGTTCTGGAGCCATTGGGGAGGGAAGAAAAGACATAGGATTAACTACTGAAGTATCAGATCATTTTAAGAACTGGCTGCTTATATTATTTTCCAAATTAGGAGCATCCTTAGATCTGCAGCTCTGCTGCTGTTATAGGATGGCACGTCCTGTATGAGTAAGACACGAGGGTCTTGCTGTCCCTCTTCTGGAGTTAAAATCACCCTTTCTCTGTCCTTTCTCCGTCCTTTCTCCCATGTTTCAGCTCCCTGGATTTCTCTCTGACGAGAACATTGCTCAACCCCCAGTCCAGATCTGACTTTCCCTTCCCTGTCATCAGAGCCTTGAGAAGCAGAGCAGCTTGTTGGAACATGTTCCCCTTGGCTCTCTTCATTCACATTTCTAATACGCCTGCCTCCGTTAGCGTGTCTCTGAACTTCAGACTGGCTTTTCTTGTTTGCAGGCTCTCAGATGTGGATTTAGGAAAAAACAAACCAACCAAAACCAACCAAAACCGCAAAACCTCAAAATTCAGATACTGTGAAAAATATATAAGTGTGACAGTCGTTTATAGCCCTCCCTCTCTTGCTGGAGCACATTTTTGGTTACCTTTTGTCATGCATGAAGACTCTGTGAGCAGGATACACACAGGTGAGGACCAGTGAGCTACAAGGCGCTGCTGACCACTGAAAAAGACACCCAAAGTCTTTGTTGCCCAGATGGACAGTCGTTGGGTGTGAGGGTTGGCTTTGGCTGCTTGCTGAAATGGAACATCCACGCTGCTGAGATGCCATCATCCAAATGGGGTTGGGTTTTCTCCCCTTTAGGATTTTCTTCCTTCTCATGCTGAGGTTTTTCCACTTGCACCTTTAAGCTGCTCTACCTATCACATCTCCACAATCCTACATCTGCCCTCAGTTTTACCTTTCTTATCTCACAGGGCTCTGTGCTCTTTCTCACAAGTTGACAATCTCCTCGGCTCTCAGAGGCAGGGTTATCCAGCTGGACCATATCAGGGAGGCCTTGGATCCCAGCTGAAGCTGGAGGACGGGGCAGTTTCAAGGCCAGCTTGCTGCAAGCTCCATCTAGCTTGTGTTCATGCCAGGTTAATGCTCTAGATAGTTGCCTCCGTGCTGGAGGAGATAACAGGGTTATCAAATCACTCCTACTTCTTTGTCAGTCTGGGGGATCTGCCATCTCGGCGTGATGCTGGTCTAGAAGAGAAGTTTATCTTGAGTGAGGCTAGCAAATACAGTAAAACCAGCGGTGAGCAACGTTAGGTGTTCCATGCATCACCCTTCCAGAGCAGAAAAAGCCCTTTCATTCAACTGTGTGTGTATATCAAGGCCCTGGAGACAGCAGGATCTTTTATTTTTACCTCTGCAGCATGACAGGTGAGATCTGTTTACCCTCACTCCAAGGCTGAGTCACAGAATTCCAGCATGGTGGGGGTTGGAAGGGACCTCTGGAGATCATCTCATCCAACCCCCCTGCTCCAGCAGGGTCACCCAGACCAGGGGACCCAGGATCACATAGTCCAGATGGGTTTGGAATCTCTCCAGAGAAGGAGACCCCACAGCCTCCCTGGGCAGCCTGGGACAGGCTCCGCCACCCTCACTGCAAAGAAATTTTTCCTCCTGTTCAGAGGGAACCTCCTGGGTTCCAGTTTGTGCCCATTCCTGAGAGCAGCCATGAACTCATGCTAGAGGCTCTGCTCTTCCCTTACTTCTCTTTCATTTGGTGACAGACTCCTCTGCCTGGAAAAGCTATTGCTGAGGTGGTGCTGTGATAGAGGTCTGAGACACATTGGCATGGTGAAGGTAAGGAACAACAATTTGCTCTGCCTCATGCAAGAATTAGGGTGCGCCGGATGAAACTATCAGGTGGCACTTGACACCAAAGGAGGTGCTGTTTGGCAGGGTGTGGAGTTCAGCTGGGGAGCTCATAACCGTGGGACATCCTAGATGCCAAACACGATATTGGGTTCAAAAGTGGCTAAACATGGGAAAGAAAAATCCATCAAGGTTTAATTTAACAAAAAGACATCAGCCGTGACTCAAAGTCCCTGAGCAATATGGTATCAGGATGCCATGGAGGCATAGCTGTTAGATATTTCTCCACATACTGTGCCCTAGATGGCTGCTGGTGGCCTTGGAGACAGCACACAGGATTCAGATGACCCTTTATTTTGAACCTTTAGTTTACTGAAGACAGTGCACGATCTATAGTGGATGGAGTGGGTGGTGTGCTGATACTCACATAGCTTTGTTTCCCAGGGGCTTTAAATAGATTTCTTGAGGCTTTGCAGCCCTACAAGAGAGTTTTTCATGTTTGTTTTCCTGCTGTAGCCTTTCCTCTTCTAAAGAGAGGCAGTTGGTTTGGCGAGTGGTACTTAATTCTTTTAAGCTCAGGCACTTAGGAGCCAGGAGCTGTGAGCAATCAGCTTCTACAGCGGGCAGAGGATTCCCCCCCCTGTAGCTTCTGTTAGACCAGTATGTTCCAAGATGTCCAGATTTTGTGAGCTGAGGTTTTAAAAACTGTCCATCTGTTAGTGTTTGAAAGCCTTGGAAATAGTGGCCAGTCCTGCTTTGTATGCTCTCCCAACTTTGAAATACTCTGAAGCCATTTCATAGATTTTGGTTAAAAGAGACCTTCAAGATCATCAAGTCCAAAGGTTAACCCAGCACTGCCAGGGCACCACTAAACCATGTCCCTCAGCACCACAGCTCCACGGCTTTGAAACCCCTCCAGGGATCATGGGGACTCCACCACTGCCCTGGGCAGCCTGGGACAGGCCTGGGGAACCCTTGATAGCGGGGAAGAATTTTTTCCTAATATCCAACCTAAACCTCCCCTGGCACAATTTGCGGCCATTTCCTCTTGTCCTGTCGCTTGTTCCTTGGGGGAATAGACTGACCCCACCTGGTGCCAACCTCTTGTCAGGGAGTTGTCGAGACTGAGAAGGTCTCCCCTGAGCCTCCTTTTCTCCAGGCTCAACACCCCCAGGTCCCTCAGCCACTCCTCACCACACTTGTGCTCTAGACCCTTCCCCAGCTTCGTTGGCCTTTTCTGGACATGCTCCAGCCCCTCAAGGTCCTTCTTGGAGTGAGGGGCCCAAAACATTTAATTCATCACTTTAAGAAGGGAAAAAAAAATAATTAAAAATCAGGCTCTGTCCAACTCTGAACTGACTTCAATCTTGTATCTACAACAAATTGCAGGGATTTTTCTGGC